>JAVQJG010074362.1:0-22000 GCA_036024015.1 Craterocephalus amniculus | reverse complement strand
TATACATATATTTATACAGTATACAAAAATTGGAAGTCATTTTCAAGACGAAATTTCACATATTCAAACTGTATTTTCACAAATGTCTGAGCAAGGAATTCCTCTATTAAACTAGTACTCGCCAGTTTATTTTCACGTAGTAATCATCAGGCAGTCACAGGGACGCTCAGCACAACCGGATATGGCGAATCTCCGCAAAAGCGTTTGTTTTAAATGCCACGATAGCTACTGCACACGTCTCCCCAGATTCCACAAAGCTCCGCCCGTTTTGTGTGCGCCGCGCCCCAAATCAAGCATACCCTGTGACGTTCAGCGCTCTCATAAGCAAAGGAAAGGACATGTGAAAGGTACCAGCTTGATCTGTTTTGAATCGTTTACATGACGCTGTAAAAAAGAGTTTAAGGAGATATAATTTGTTTAAGCTTGTTAGCTGCAATGTTTCAAAGGAACAAAACCCTGAAAGGTTTGTTTAACATTATCCCCGGGAAACGGCGGTTTGGGTCCTACCGGTTTCTTCCTATCTTCTTCTGCATTGGGGGAGTCATGGAATGGATCATGATCAACGTCAGAATAGGGAGAGAGACTTTCTGTAAGTATAAAGACACGCATTAGTGACAACTTAATAACCAACACCATACGATATGAGGGACACCGTTAACTAAAAAAGAGTTAAAAGCAAAGTCTGTCCGTTTACTTGCTCGTCTTTCTCACTGTTACTTTGTTTTGAATTAAATACAAGCTACCCACCATGTGTTTCTCCTCCAGGTGTCAAAAGTTTAAACTATGCGTTTTGGTAAGTGACGTTTAGGTCAGAACAATGTCAACGAGTTTCATTACAAGCTGGAACCATTTATGAGCACTGCACCTTTCATGTTGTACAGCATGTTGTACCCCTCTTCTTCTTGTACCCAACTAATAGCAGATAAAAAAGAACCGAAGCATTTTATTGTGCAGAAGCCAAAGCGTCTGATTGCACCTTCTGCCAATCCTTCTGTGTTTAACTTAAACTTCTAACAGAAACAGTGATGTCTTATAAAACGCAGTATAGTTGAGGTCGTACAGGGTATCTTTGTTGTTCCCAATTCTACCAAATATATGTTTTGTTATACTTCTTAAGTAATCTCAATGATTAATGTATATAAAAAGATTCAATGTTAATCTCAAGAAAATTGTTCTTATAACAAATGTGTGAGGCCTTTGTCTTCCCTCCCTTTCCAAGAGCACTACCTCAGATCTGTTTTTCTTTTGTAATAGTGTGAATAGTAGCCTACCACTTTAAGCAGATACAATAATAACTAATATCTCATGTACTGATGGTTTAGTATAGTTAATCAAGTGATACCTTATCTATCAATGGCACTTGTATGGTTTAAAAGTCACCCTGGCACAATTACAACCACTTCATTCCCATTCTTGTACTTTTAGATTAGCATTTGTCTTAACTTTAAATTGGATGTAATTATTTCAGAATGAGGTAAGATTTTGCACTTGGAAGAAACAATGTCCTGAAAATAAGATTTTGGTATGTGTGCTGCCTGATTTTCGTCCAGGCAGGCCACGTTGGTGGGCAAAGGAGGGAAAGTAGCTCTGGATGTCCTCCTCCAGTTTGGAAGTTACCTTAGATGTACACCACAGCTATCTTTTTGACAAAATTCACATTTTTATATATGTGGCTACAGTGGTTTTTCTTTTAATCACCCCAAATAGGCAATTCATTAGAGGAATTTAGTCAAGTTTTACTTAGATCCCATCAACACTTTTTTTAAAATTACAATATGACAAACTATTAAATACATATAGTTTAAGCTTTGAATTCTCTGGTTCAATTAAAAAAATCTAGATTTTTTTTTCAAAGTAATGTAATAAAAGTAATAAAAGCAAAAGCCGTCATTAGGTTGAAATTTTCATGTCGTTTTTTGTGCCGTGATATGATGGCACTTATTTATTTTACTTCTTATTATAGTTTATTTTTTATTTGTGTAGTTGATTATCAAGATATATTGAAAATTATCTCCTATTTTAAAGTAAACCTAATACCAGCCTTTGTAAACAATGGGAATGATTACTCTCTGTATGTAATATGTACCGTAGTGTTCACCTTTGTTTTGGTGACATTGATTGATTGATTGATTGATTGGTTGATTAATAATGGCCTTATAAAACACTCAGTAAGTCACCAAAAACAGACAGACAAATGTACACTACTGAAAATAACCTTTGCACACTGGCAGACGTAATTATTACACAAATATGGTTACTTGAACTTATTTTAATTGCTAAGTTAGATATATTTGGAACCATTTTATATTCTGTTTTGGATTGGCATGTGTGTGCATTATATTGTAAAAACTTCTTTTCATTTAAGGTTTGAGTCAAAGTATTTGGTGAGTTTCCTTATGAGCAGCTGCAGACAAAGAGTTTCATAAAAAGTAGCCACTTAAAATGAATGCTGCTCATCTTGAGGACTTAAAGAGTGTGTGCCACGTTGTTGTTTTTCTTTTTTTGCATTCACGTGTCTGCAGTTCTGCCTGGAAAGAATGTGTCTTTTAAAAGGCAGAAAAGCAAAAAAGACCACAGTGTGCGTCCACCCTCATCTAACTCATTTCCCAATATTCCAGATGTGTTGGAGTGTCCTGTTTCAGGAGAACTAAAAAGGCTCTAAAGTCCTCTTGTGATTGGAGGGGGAAAAAACCATATAAGATTAATTCACCCAAGCTTGTTTTTAGGTGTCTTTGCAAAAGTCAAATGGGGTTTGTTATTGATGGTTCATATCCATCGAGTGTCCCAGTAAACTTGTATGTACAATGCCAGCACCTCGAAACTGGCTTGTCTGAGGAATATGCAGCAGATATTAAATTACCGCTACGTGTTTAATTCCGCGGTGGCCAGCCAAACTGTTCGCTGTGCAAACTCGCTCGCTTTCACCGTGTCTTTCAAGAAGAACAGAGCCATTGTTTTGTGCAGTGCAGGCTCAAAATGCTGCGAAGGAAGTCTTTTGTTTATAATGACATATGTCCTAAATATAAGCCATCCATTTGTCAGATTTTAATCAGAGCCCTAACAGACCCACATTTCAGCATTTCTAATCTTTTTCTTTGCAGATGATGTCTACCGAAGGAAACAATCTGAACGGGAGTACCAGCAGAAGTTGGAAGATGGTCTGGTAGTTCTTGATCAGCCTTCAGCCAAGTGAAAAATGATCGGACTTCACACATCCCAGGACGCGCTGACGGATACTTTCTTCCATATAGTTTGGACTGTGTCACCATCATGGACATGATTAACAAGCTAAGAATGAAAACACAATGGAGAAATCACTTCCAGCATGCAGGTTTTATTTTCTATATGGTCAGTCAGAGAAGCATGGGCAATGCTGAGGTGATCATACAAGAGGTATAAGGTCAGAACCAAAATCAACCCCAACTAAAGTGTCTATTTTTCATTTTTTTTCTTAAAAACCAAATCAACTCTGTGTTGATGGATTATGTTGAAAACATTGCATAGTAGATAGTAAGACAGAACCATAACCTAAAAAAAAAACAAATTTGTATTTATTATTTGGAAGATTTTGCACTTGTGTTGTGCAGAGAAGTTGAGAAACTGTACGATTGATCTGTTGGGTTAATAAAAGTGTTGATCAACTTCTTTATTTACTGTATTATCTTTACATTTTGTTTCATTCACACTGCCTGTGTATCTTATCCGATACTCATTCACTTCACACAGACCCTCTCTTAAGGTTTCATCACTTAAGCGTGTTTTATTTATTTATTTGTTTATTATTTATATATATTTTTGCATTCAGTTATACAAGCCAATTGGGAAATTGTGCAGGCAGATGAAGCTCTCGGGATGCTGCGATAACTTGAGCGGGTTTCCACCCAGGTTCACCTCGTCCAAGTTGGGTCGGATGTAGTGGCTGTTGTTACCTTTGCAGAACGTCTCATCTGTTATTGTTGCAATTTTGTTGTTCTGCAGGAAACCAAGACAAAAAAGCAGCATTTGAATATTCTGTAGCTACACCGAGCAAATAAAAAAGTTTTATTACAGTAGTTCCAGTGAATGACAGCAAAACTCACATGCAGGTGCACGACATGAAGAGACTCAGGAAGTTGGGGCACTGCTGTCAGTTCATTGTTTCCAAGGTAAAGATATGCCAGGCTGGTGAGTTTCTGCAACAACAAAAAGCCGATACGACAGGTCACCTATGTGCCAGCTAGATCAAATTTAACATGAAATTAACTCTTAACTCACTTTAAAAGCCGTTGCCTTTACACCCTGGGTTTTAAGCCTGTTGGAATTGGCATTGAAAGATACTAGCTTGACAGGCAGCATGGGAAGTCTGGTCAGTCTGTTTTCTGCAAGAGAGAGCTCCTCGAGTTGGGGGAGTTTCGAAAAGGCTCCATCCTCTATCTCGGCAATGAGATTCCCAGTTAAGTCAATTCTTCTCAGTGTAGCTGGATGTTAAAGAAAAAAGGTGAAGTGTGAAGTGGACTCAAGTGCAGAAAAATGTGAAGATGATCATCACGCTTCTTTTTACCCGTGTCAGCAAAATCTTTGCTGCTTATTTTGGTGATTTTGTTGAAACGTGCGTAGAGATATGCTGTTTCTTGTGGCAGCGTCGGGACAACCGTCATATCTGGGGACACCTCCTCACAGTAAACGGATCCGCTCAGGCACACGCACATTAAACATGTGGGCAACTCTGAAAAAGATCACATCTTTTTATTTGATTCTTTGTACAGACTCTAGTTGCCTAATGAACCAGTTGGTTAAAACGGTCTGAGCAATATCACCTTGCAGCTTCAAATCCACCAGACATAGTTTGGACGGGGACACTTGATCGGCCCCATTATTACATAATGTGGGCTTTAGCTACATTCCCAGAAATGTGGAAGAATGCCGTAGCATGTGTTGCATAATCATTTTTTAAAGAGTTGTTGAAAACCATACTTTTAAATAAACCTTACCAGTATCTTTTTGAGCTCCTGAAAGGTCCACTTCTGTGTCTTGTTGGTAGCCATTGTCTGGATTATTCACAACCTCCGTCTGTAAAAGTAAGAAAGCTGCTCCTTAGCTTTCCTTTTCCTCTCAACACCTTATCCTTCCACTCATCAAGATAGCATTTTAAGTCCAAAAGACAGACTTACTGTAGGTTTTCGTGCTTCCACGTATTCATCTTTTGCTGCAGACACCAGTATCCATGGGAGCATAATCAATGCAAAAATTAAAATCCTCATTTGCATCATGGTGTCTCGGCTGCTGGTCAGAGAAGAGTAGCTGTCTGCTCAGCTGGGTTGATGTGAGCAGGGAAATTTTTTCCATCCAGTTAAACTGCCAGCATATTGCTGAGTAAGTAAAGGAAATTCACTTTAACTCAATACATGCTGTCTGTTTCACAATTAATTTAGCTTGTTGACTCTTTGCATTAAAAAAAATTCAGGTTTTTTTATTTACCAAAGTGGATGATAACAGAAAGAAAAACACAATTTGGAAAAATAACAGAAAAACAATCCAATCCTTTTATTTCAACTTACAAAATACTAATACGATTCTGGGCGCCAGTTTTACAGAACAAATTGAATGATTTAAACATTAGACCTGAACCAGCTACAGAGAACTTATATTTTGTCAAATATTCTAAGGCCTACCATTGAAGTAAATAATATGCTTTGTTGGTCGGATGAAAAGTTTTTTTTCCTGTAGGAAAGTTGTTTCCACGGTGAAATTACAAAGAGCTATTTAAATGTCAGCCAAGATGAAGCCATGCTGTCGTGTATTCACCCTTTACCATCTGAATGTTGCAGCCATCATATCTGACCAGACTTTTTTCTCCTACAGTCCAATTTTGGTGAGCTTGTGTGAACTGTTGCCTCAACTTCTTGTTCTTATCTGACGAGTGGTACCTACTTTAACCCATCTGCTTCACAGTGTGACATTTTTGCATTCAAAGATCGTTTTCTGCTTATAGTTGTTATAAGTGATTCGGTGAGATACTGTTGCCTTTTTGTTGCCTCCAACCAGTCATTCCTTTTATTTCTGACATCAACAAGGCAGTTTCATCCAGAAAACTGTTGCTTACTATATAATTAGTCTTTTATGGACCATTCCCTGCAAATCCTCACTATAGTTGTACTTGAAAATTCCAGTAGATGAGTACTTTTGACCAGTACTGTAAATTTCTAATGTGTAAAAGTGTAGAAATTATGGTTCAGTCTATTGATTGATATACAAATACTTGTTGAGAAAAAAGATACCCAGACCAGTCAGTCTGGCACCAACACCCATTTAGGATAAAAGTCATTGATCCCCCCTTTTTGACCAATCTTTAAATCCTATTTTTTCCCCATTTAGCAAGTTGTCTTGGCCATGTCTTCATTTCTGAATGTTTTAAGTTTTTTTAACGTGATTGATATAATAGATATGTATTAATAAGCAACTGACAAGGTGTTCCTAATACCTAATAAGTGCATACAGACATGTTGGAGCAAGGGCACAGCATCAGGGAGCAGCATATAACAGCATTTTTCACATTTGTAGTTTTTCTTTACTTTTTCTTTACCTAAATTGAAAAGTAATAATTCATATGTACTTCTGTGTATATATCACCAGACAAAGATGATTTAAATGATAATTCCTAAGGGAGGCAATATGATAAAAACACATTGTCCAGAATAACCGTCACCATTTCTTGAAAAAAATTATGAGGTGAATGTTTTCTTTGATCAAATAGTAAACTTTCATTATGCAGAATAGCTTATCTTTAGATTTTGACATGTTTCTAATTAACTTGCTAAAAGTTTGTGAGCTAAATTTTTAACAGTCATGGTCTAATAACTGACTTTGTTCACTTTATATTGAAATTTCTGACATGATGCTGTAAAGCTCCGCCTCTAAAAGGAAAGTTATGCTCTGATTGGTCATGACCAGTGGCCTGATTGTGCAATGCTCATTTGCACATTAAATCCACACTTTATGCCAAAAACAATCAATATCTAGCCCAAGTCAAAAGTTTGGCACACATACTCATTCAAAATGAATGGCTAGATGTGTCCAAACTTTTCAAAATTTCTGTACATGTATATTTACATTTAGGGAATTTCAAAGTGTAGACGTGATGGTTCTGTCTTTTGACAGATAGCCAAAAATACATGTGGTGAAAACAAACAACATACAAGCTACTAACTTAAAGTTTGGTTTCTTCACCAATAGTGGTGGGTGTTGCACAACATAAAATGTCAAAGTCTCAATAACTTGTCATGTGTTAGGTGTCTTTGTCTAATTATGTTAAAATGTGAACAGTACGATGAGAACTGTGTTGTGCTAGTTTTAATTTATTAAAAATAAAATTTAATAAAATTCAATTTATAATTTTGTGCTATCTAGTCAGAGAACATCAAGAACTCGATTACACACTTAAACACTGAAGTTATGAATGTGTATTCAAAAGTTTAGAGAAGATCTCGTGTATTTTACTCTTTTATGTATTTTTACTTTTTTTGTATTTTTGGTCATTTTAGGTACATTCTGACATACAAAAAGACAACATTTAGATTGTAGTCTATATACGTTTTTGATGTGGTAGCTTAGTGTGGGGGCAACCATGTGGTTCATTGTACAAGAAAAGCAAAGACAGAAATTGAATGACTTCACTTCAACGACAGAGGTGAGGTCCTTAGACATTTTTTCCCCTGAAAGGGTTAAAAAAACTTAACACAGAAAAACCGAGAGGACTTTGGAGAATAAATAAATAAAAGAAAGTTTAGCTTCGCTGTCCTAGTGCAGAAACAGCGGTAGCATTACGTAAGACAGATGTGTGGTGAGAAAGGAGGAAACAGAAGTGCCAGTGTAGCGGAAGTGGTACTGCCCTGAACGCTGAGCGAGACGGAGGACGGAGGTTGAATCGTCCAGAAAGGAAAAAAACAGGATTAAAAGTCACCAATTCTGTAAGTGTATTAACCTCGCGCATCTAAATTTTGGACGATAACACTAAATTTTCATTCGTAGCTATCTGGTAGAAGGGCTGATTTTATCGTGTCCGGTTGAATCCTGTTGAGAAGCCATCGTAACCGAGAGGCTAGCTGGGTTTGTGAAAGGCTAGCTCGCTGGCTAACACTAGCTACTACCTAACAAGCTAACCGACGGCCGGATTCCATGACACTTTGTTCTGACAGGCTCGGCAGCCTGGGCGGGCCTTGATACAGCTGTTGAAAATTAATTAAACGCGAAATTAGTTCGGCGTGAGGCAATAATTGTCTTTCTTTGGATTTAATACATTAGTAATATCAACCCCCAACATACTAATCCCATTTTAAGTCATTTAGAGTGGCCGTTGATTTTGGCTGGCCTAGCTATCATCGATAGCGGCAGTCAGACGACGGTGGCTAGCTAAGTGTTAGCAATTTCATTCGCGTTAGGTTATCACGACAGATTAGCAGCCTCAATGTCCCTTAATCCAATTAGGCCACATCCTTTATTATAATCGGAATATTTGAATTGGTTATATATATATATCTTTTGAAAAGATAATGTTAACATTGGACACTGAAAAGCAGTAGCCCGCTAGCCCTGCTAGCAATATAAGGGGAAGGCATTAAAACATGACGGAAGAAAGCTTTGGTTGATTTCTATCGAGTGATGACTAAAGCATCACTAAAAAAGTCAGTAAAACCCGATTGCATCATGAATGTTAATATATTGCAGTTTGAGAAATTAATCAGAACAAGGTAACATTAAAGGACGAGAAAGGAACGGAGAAGGCTGTCAACTAGCTAGCAGCTAACCCAGGCAAGTGATGTGTATAGCTGACCCACTTGCCCATAAGCCCGGTTAAAAACTTGTGCTCACTTAAAACCTAATGTTGAAGGCTTCTCCAAAAAATGATTTTTAAAATGAATTTTTAATGAGTTCAGACTACAAATAAAACGACAGTCAAGTGTTTAAGGTTGCCACTGAGGAACTTTATGCCCTGCCTATGCATGGTTTTTCCATTGCTGCCTCTAACTTTGTGTTCTTTGTTCCCCAAGCCTAGAAAATGGATAAGAACGACCTGGTACAGAAGGCCAAGCTTGCTGAGCAGGCTGAGCGCTATGATGACATGGCTGCAGCCATGAAGTTGGTGACAGAGCAAGGCGCAGAGCTGTCAAATGAGGAGCGCAACCTTCTTTCCGTTGCCTACAAGAATGTGGTTGGAGCGCGTCGCTCATCTTGGCGTGTCATCTCCAGCATTGAGCAGAAGACTGAAGGCAACGACAAAAAACAGCAAATGGCACGTGAATACCGGGAGAAGATAGAAGCTGAGCTGCAGGAAATCTGCCACGATGTGCTTGTAAGAGATTGTCATTTGTGATTTTTTTTCTCAGTCATGATTTATACCTATGTTTGTTTTTAATTCAGCAAGGTAATCAGAAACTGAAACTCTCTTTTATGCTGTTCAGGGGCTACTGGACAACTTTCTCATTGCCAACGCATCTGCTGCTGAAAGCAAGGTGTTCTATCTGAAAATGAAAGGCGACTATTATAGATACCTTTCTGAGGTTGCATCTGGAGATACTAAGAAGGGTAAGTGGGAACATAATGTGATTTAAGTTTGTGCTTTGAGACTGTGATGAAGTCTGGTCTTGTTTATGAAAATATTTCATAAATCTCAAAGTGCTGATTTCCAAACTTTTTTAACAATACTATACCTTTTTTTTAATAAAATTTTTTAGAAGGAAGAATTTGACTGCCCCTAACAAATGTGTTCCCGGCAGTAGCTGCCTGTTTTTTTCTTTTAAATCAAAGTGAACATTTAAACTTGCCCAAAGCAATTGACTGACAAACTCTGTACTCAGCGTTTAAATGTAGTACAGCACGAAGCATCTGATATTTCCAAGGACACAGTAGAGGTTACAAGCTGGCTCTAAACAAAGAAAATCTTAAATTTGTATTCCACAGACTACAGTAATTTTACTTAATTTTTGTCTGATTCTAATTAAATGAATAGAAAGAAAGTCATAATTAAAATGAAGTATATCAATTTGCCTTTAACTTTTGCCTCTAATTAACACAAATTTTCACTCTCTTGTGCTCACACAGATACTGTGGACAATTCCCAGCAGGCGTACCAGCAAGCTTTTGACATTAGCAAGGGAGAGATGCAGCCAACACACCCCATCAGGCTTGGCCTTGCCCTCAACTTCTCAGTCTTCTATTATGAAATCCTCAACAACCCCGACAAGGCTTGCAGCCTGGCCAAGACGGTATGAAATTAAGCTTAAAGGCTGTGTTTTAAATCAGTTTCAGGTTACTTTTAATGATCTGAAGACACAAAAGGCAGAATGTCAGAAACACAAGGATACCATGCCAGGAAACCTGACGATTAAAGTCCCAACCACTTCCAGAAAGTATGACGAAGTTTGCTCTTGCCTTATTCCAATGTGAGATTTTTTTTTTCCCCAGGCATTTGATGAAGCCATTGCTGAACTTGACACTTTGAACGAAGACTCTTACAAAGACAGCACCCTGATCATGCAACTACTAAGGGACAACCTGACTGTGAGTTTTATGATGCACTTATCGGCTCTGGACTGATGGTGATGCTTTTTTCAGAGAAATTTGTAACATGCTTTTTTCTTTTTTCCAGCTGTGGACATCAGAAAACCAGGCAGATGAGGGAGAAACCGGAGACGGGGAAAACTAATGGAATTGCACTGTTAATCCACCTACACTCTTATCTTAAACACAGACAGCTTATATACATCCCCCTCCACTCCATCAGCCCCTCCCACTTCTGTATGACAAGCAGCCTGAATTGCTCCTGACCAACTAGTTTACCCCTCTCAGTTCACTGTGAGGTGACAGGGTAATTTTCAGTTGTTAGCAGATTCAGTCACTTTGTGGAAACATGTTGTATTGATTAGCGAGTCCATGTTGCTGTTGTTTTTGTCAGCTTTGTATGTAGGTCTGTATGTAGTGAGTGAGTGAGCGAGTGTGACTGGTTATGAATGATCGTGTGTATGTTTTGGGGGGGAGGGGGGTGTTGTGAATTCTAATCGTCTTTCCAAATTCCTTTGTCCCAGCTAGTTTGTTGTGCATTTTTCATCCCTTTTTTTTTTTTTTTTTGTTACTTTTTTTTATTTGTGATTCCTCATGATATTTACAGGTTTTATTGTATGGTAATTAAACTGGCAGTTGATTTTCACCAAACACTGTGATGGTAGGCGTTCCATTTCCTTCACAAACCCAGAACAGTTATGTGTTTGAATTTCCAGACACGTACAATCCTGTATTCAACTAACTGCAATTCTGCTGTGGGCTCATACAGAAAGGAGGCAGGCTGTATTGTGACACTGACATCTTGGTGTAATGCTCCTTGATCATGTTCACAAATTCACAGTTTTAAAGTTCTAAGGGACCCCTTAAATTATCATGTTAGATTTATTGAGACATAAAGACATTCCACATTATTAGGCTTCTGGAAACAGCAGTGCTCCTTTTTTGTTCTTTTGAACTAAGTATGGATTGTCATTGTAGTTTTACTCACTGTTCAGGTGCTGCTTGATCTCAGTACTATGGAAACTGTATGTGCGTAAATGTGGTTCCATATATTTTGCAAGATTGACTATCATCTGTATGTAAAACCTAAAGTAACCTTTTATTGATGTTAATTGAAAATGTCTTACCACACTGTATCAACCCTGCTTGCAAAATATTCCTCTTAAAGCGGTTGTTTTCTCCAAAAAGATTTTGTGCCTGGCTTTCTCTTGCGGCCTCCTAGTTAATTTCCTTTAGATAGCTGCAACCCTTTTGTTGAAAATCTCATAACGAGTTAGATCGCAGAAATAGTTAAAACGCAACCTCAGTTTGTACCCAGGTGAATTGATCTGCTGTGAAAGATGGTTGTGAATGATCGCCTCAAAAATGACATTGTTTTAGAAGGTGGAGAAACCCATTTCATCACTTTGGAAAGAAGCTCAGTGTCACAATACCATGTATCACCACTACATTCCACATTACTGTAGTTGAAGACACCATTCCACATCATAGCTGGCGGTTTGTTTACTCTGACAATGCTCAAATTAATTGAAATTTTTTGTTGGGGAGAAAAAAAAACATGTCAGTTCATTATTATGCTTGACGAAAATGCAGTTAGTGAATGTGGAACGAAGCCTGTCTGTATATCAGGTATCTACATGCTTTGTTTTTACTGACAAGTCTTATGGCTAAAATTTGCTTCTGTAACAGTCTATTACCCAGTGCACACACGTGGTTGTGAAAATTTAGAATAGCTATAAAAAGCAGTGACGAAATGGAGATAAACAATGGTTGGTGTAATTCTAGCTTTGTGTTTATGTATCTTAAAACCATTCTAGTTTCATTATACATGTAAGAAATAGGAAAGTGTCAAAGACCATTCAGTGAAATAAAGTTTCGTTTAAGATAAGAGGGAAACTACGTCTTCATTTCTGTTCATATGAGAGCCAAAAGTCACTTCTATGTTTTGAAATCAGTAATTTACTTTTGGATGAAAGTTCTGTTACCTTTTGGCCAAAATCAGTCAAAATTTGGACAAAAAGTATATAAAAAGACATTTGTCGCGTTCAAAAAGTAGAACTACTTTTCATCGCGGAATGTGACCTTTAAAATCTGCCCTCTCACAGCTTAATTGAAAAGCGCCAATGGCGCGCAGGTGTTTGAGGGTGATAATTAAATAAAAACAACCTGGCGCTCGTGTAGAAAGTGTTCACAAGCTGCTGCAGTGAGAAGTCCGACGCCTTCGTATAAAATAATGTAAGTTTATTTAGTCGAATTGCACATTTAATCGAGCTTCAGTTATGTTTTTTTGTAATAGTGAAGTGTTTATCATGTTAAGTGCATTTACAAATGTTAGCTAATAATTAGCCCCGAATACGCTTCACTTTGATCCGCATCCTTTAAATATTAAGTTCGTTGCTGAAGTTGTGCCATAGCTGGATAATTTTTCTTTTTTAATATAACGCTAAGTTTACGCCTTTTCATAACAGTGTGGTTCCATTCTGGTTTTTGGCTGCATATTTGCTGCCCATCAAATTGTATGCAGGCCTTTTAAATTAAGATTTTTTCACGTTCTGTTCATCTGCTTGGTGCACAGACTCATCCAACAGTTATTTCCCAACATTATGGGCTCCAAGTTACCTGTTGGACCTTTTTTTATTAGGTTAAAATAAATGCCATCGTCCAATAAGACTTTTAGTTTTTGTTTTTAGAAATGGTTTGTGTAGAAAAATTTGGATTTAGTTGTGAAGGTTGGTGAGCGGCATGGCAGGCGATTAAGTTTCTTTTAAATTTGTGCCATTGCTTGTAGAAAAGGAATCAAAGAGTAGGTGTGACTTAACATGAGCCGTCGCCTACTAATACAGGAGGTCGGCGGTTCGATTCCACTCCGGCACATGTCGAAGTGTCCTTGGGCAAGACACTGAACCCTACCTTGCCTCCTGATGTGCCTATCGGGTGTATTAATGTGTGTGAATGTTAGCTCCTAAAGCACCCAGCACCTATCAATATAGGTGCTGTATGAATGGGTGAATGAGATTTGTCAGGTAAAGCGCTTTGAGTGGTCTGTGACTAGAAAAGCGCTATACAAGTACAGTCCATTTACATCAGTTGTGGTACCCTTAAATTTATGACTCTTAAATGTGGTATTTGGTAAACAAAGAAGTGGAGAGATAAACTAAAAACAACCAAAGTGAAATGTGCTTGCAATTTTTACATTTTGTTTTTTGAACCACGCCAGCATAAAAAAAACAAAACATCCACAGTGCAAACGTTTTTCTTTCCTTTTCTTGATCTAGCTGTTGGCACAAGATGAACAGCAGTGGACCAGCGTATCCTCTTGCCTCCTTGTATGTTGGGGACCTGCACCCTGATGTTACGGAGGCCATGCTTTACCAGAAGTTTTCTCCTGCTGGACCCATTATGTCAATTCGAGTGTGCCGTGACATCATTACCCGCAGGTCTCTGGGATACGCCTACATAAACTTCCAGCAACCAGCTGATGGTATACCTCCCCATCTGCATCAACTCGCACCTGAACCACTTGGGTAGACTAGACAAACCGTACTATCAGAATCATGTCATTTCGTTGTGGTGCCTAATGAGGGTGGGTATGGGACCTTGATTTTGCTTCTTGCCTGAGGGAAAACATTTTTCTGTTCTTTCTGTTGTTGAGCAATGCAAACACCATTTAACACTGAAATTGATAAATAGGAACCATTTTATTTAATCAGGAAATCCCTCTTGACTCATATTAGTCAACACATAAATGGTACACAAAACAGATGTAAAACACAATGCCAATTGTAAATTGATATATGTGTTGCAATAAAACCTAATTCTGCATTCATAGTCATGTTTGAATCACTTTAGTTAGAAATGAGCTTGGAATTGATCTTTGAATCTTATACTTTCAACTTGAGGCTGCATGTGTACTTACATTAAAAAGCACATCTATACATAATTTAGGCTTTAAGTGCATTTTATGCGAAAGTGACAAATATATAAATTAGTTTATTAAGAAAAAGATTTTCTAAGAGATTCTTACATGTAAGTCTTTTCTTTTTTTAACCTTTTGTTTAAGCGGAGTGTGCCCTGGATACGATGAATTATGATGTCATCAAGGGTCGGCCGATTCGGATAATGTGGTCTCAGCGTGACCCAGGACTCAGGAAATCTGGTGTGGGAAACATCTTTATCAAGAACATGGATGAGTCTATTGATAATAAGGCGCTGTATGATACCTTCTCTGCCTTTGGCAATATTTTGTCCTGCAAGGTAAGTGTTACGGGCCAGAACTGTGTATGAAGTTAATGTTTTACATATCAAATGTATTTATACAATACATGTTTTTTTTTTAGGTTGTCTGTGATGAGAGAGGATCCAAAGGCTATGGGTTTGTTCACTTTGAGACACAGGAGGCTGCAAACCGTGCCATTGAAACAATGAATGGGATGTTGCTGAATGACAGGAAAGTGTGAGTGGGTTTTGCTTTAGCAACTTCAGTTTTCAAACTCTCACAAAAAAGAAACATTAAAGTAGGCAGAGCAGAGCAGGGTTTATACACGTTGCCCATTTAAACTGCTTGTGAATACTGATGACAGAATATTTTGAAGATGACTTCTTTGTGTTTTTTTTGCTCAGTCGAAAGGGAGGTAAACAATTTAAATCTGGCACTGTGAACACTGACTGTTTCCTGTGGGAAAAATGCCAGTTCCACCAGCTTAGGTCAGCAAATAGGTAGGATCTGTGTCTTTTCTTTTCCTTGTTTGTATTGTGATTTTTAGAGCAAAGCAGTTTACCTATTGGAGAACAAGTTTGTTAAGTTGGTTACAGACTGTTTTGTGATGTTATAAATCGTAGGGGTGTACTACAAATAAAGTTTGACACAGCTAAACTTTCTCTGTGTCAACTGGATTTGACAGAAAAAAGGGGATAAAAACTCCATGCATGGATTACTGGTACAATAGTAATCCTAATCTTCAAACTTTCTTCTTGGTGTTCTGTGTGCACTTATATGAAAAAGTACAGCCATACATCTATTTGTCACTTTTCCACGAAAGCCTGACTGCTTGTAAAATGGATAGTGTGAATAATATAAAAATCCCGATGCTAAAAGGTGACTGTTTTGCTACAGATAATGTGTGAGGAGGAAAAACAAGCAGAAATTGTTTCTTTTGTAAAGTGGTCAGATATTACATGACCACGTTTTAAGTCTAGTTTCCCAAAGCTGAATGATAACTTGATTTTTTTTGGATGCGTGTTTGGCTCCAATAACGTAATGTAAAAATTACCTTGATTGTCACATCAGTGTGAAACAATTGTTTGACAGATTTTCTATTCTATCTGATCATATGTAGCCAAGTCTGGTTTGGTTTTCATGACAATGCGATGCACAGCCTATACTTTGTGTCATATTCCTTTGGCATGGATCAGATGCTGAAAAGATGTCATTGACCGGTTTTTAAGTTTTCTTCTTTGGCCAGTAATTTTACAGTCTGACTTTCATTCAAATCTGGCCATCAGCTTTAAATGTGGCTATTACGTCACATACATGTAACGTTAGTTACAACATTATTATAAAATCACGCTTCTGCACTGCATGCTGACATTATGTTGTTCAATTCTGATTTTGTTCCTCAGTGATATGATGCTTTTTACTGAAAATGTAATTCTCAACTCTGGAGCATGAACTGCTCCATTTGGTGAAGAGAACCACTTTCATGGACTTTAAGCTGGATGGATTTATCTAAAATATGAATCATCCTTACTTTGAAGTACACCCCTGTTGTTGTGTTCTTAATGTTAACGTGTATTGTGTAGCAAAAGGTAACAGATTGTGGATTAAATAGGAAAATGAAAAGCACAAGTGACTTGACTGCTTGCATCCCTCAAATGTTTGTTTCCCTGCTTTCTTGGGTTGGGTTCTTTTCCCAGGTTTGTTGGCCACTTCAAGTCACGCAAGGAAAGGGAAGTGGAGTTTGGCACCAAAGCTATGAAGTTTACCAATGTCTACATCAAAAACTTTGGGGAAGACTACACTGATGAGAAGCTCAAGGAAATCTTTTCTGCTTTTGGTAATAAAAATGCTTCTTCAGGATAAGTGGACTGACTGAACCAGTGGTAGAGCATTTTATAGTCTTACAGTCATGTTGGTTATGTTGGTGCTGTCAGGGAGGACCCTTAGTGTGCGGGTGATGAAGGACGAGAAGGGTCGTTCGCGAGGGTTTGGCTTTGTCAACTTTGCTCACCATGAAGATGCCCAGAAGGTAAGTTGGACCAAGTCTCAGTGTTTTCTTATGGTGGGTAAGTTTTGGATCTGTGTGATAGACATTTCCAGTAAAAAGAAAACAATTGGATTGCTATTTTTGTTTTTTAGTCTTACAGTAGGTTGTGTTTTAAAAGTGTGTGTGACCTGTTGGAGCATCACGATGTTTTTATAAATAACATGCTGATCCTTGTTTCCAAGGCTGTTGATGAAATGAATGGGAAGGAGATCAATGGGAAGATCCTCTACGCAGGGAGGGCTCAAAAGCGTCTGGAGCGTCAGGGAGAGCTAAAGCGCAAATCTGACCAGATGAAACAAGACCGCATCCAGCGTTATCAGGTGCTGCTCTTTTGTAGCTGCACGACAAATAAATTTAAATATGGTGAATTACTTATTCTATAAAGACTTGCATTTCCTTTTTTTTCCAGAGATGTCTGCATTTAATTTGATAAAGGGTCCAGTACCATTTAAAATGAATGGATTTATCGGAAAATTTAAGATTAATTTTAAACATGGCTTTGTTGCTTGTTTGCTTGTAATTGTTTTTCAGAGGTGTGCAGATCCTGACTTATTTTTCAATTATCTTTTTTTTTTTTTTTTTCTTCAGATTTTATCTGTCACACACTGTGTTCAGGCAACGTTTTTCGGAGTGATCAGCAGGTTCTGATACCATTTTCTTGTTCGGCCCATTCTGAGTCACTTTGGTATTTTTGAGTTTTCCTGAAGCCAATTCTGGTTTCTTTGTCATTTTGCTCGTGTTGTAGTGCTGAGATGTAAAAGAAAAACCAAAAAACTACTTCAGATGTTTTTAATTTTCTGTTATTTCATCTCCCCTTCCATCTGCAGTTGTTGCAGCTGATGGGCAATTTTACTCTTGAGATGCTAAAATACTGATTATTTTATAATAACTTTTTTTCTTTTTACTTTTTTTAATTCCAGGGAGTGAATCTGTATGTGAAGAACTTGGATGATAACATTGATGATGAAAGACTCCGGAAGGAGTTTTCTCCTTATGGCACTATCACAAGTGCAAAGGTAACATAGTTCCAGATTCTGTCTAATAGCCATCGTGTTGTGATGAAATGAAATTGCCACTGAAGAGACTGTGTCTCATGCAGAATTGAATCATTATCTCTCATTCTGGGATGCAGTGTCCTCTGTATCTGATGTGGCCTTTAACTCTCAGCCTTTAATGTATTAGAAATGATTAAAACATGATAAATATCCATAGGCTGTAAAGTAAATATCCCATTGTGGTACATTTAGAAATGGATATATCTGCAGTTAACATGCAATTAACTTCTTACACTCATCCAATTATTCACTGTTTAAATATTTTGACTGACAGGCCTGACAATATTCAAAAATGAAATTAACTTAATGAGACCAAACACACATTGTCTTTCTTATTTGGGATTGGATTTATACACTAGCTACTCACAACAAGTCAGGGATATTCAACTTTCAAGTGAAATTTACTGAAGACATAAAATGTTCACGTTGCTCTATTAACATGAATGTAGGACTTGTATCTATAATATTGCAGCGTTCTTTCATTTCATGTAATCTACAGAAAGAAAAACTGACCACAGCTGGGTGTATCACAAAATAGATGATCTCACATACAGCAAAATGAGATGGGTTGTCTTACTATTACATTTAATGAAAATATGTAATTCACTTACCACTTGCACTACTCACAAGAACTAAGAGATTAAATATATTTGCTGCCTCACAGCAAGAAGGTCGCTGGTTCGAGCCCCGGGCTGGGCAGGAGCGAGACAGGGCTGCTTTGAAACTGTGGCCTTCCTGTGTGGAGTTTGCATGTTCTCCCCGTGTATGCGTGGGTTCTCACCGGGTACTCCGGCTTCCTCCCACTGTCCAAAGACATGCATGATAGGTTAATTGGACACTCTAAATTCTCCCTAGGAGTGAGTGTGTGTGTGTGTGAGTGGTTGTCTGTCCCTCTATGTGGCCCTGCAACAGGCTGGCGACCTGTCAGGGTGTACCCCTCCTCACGCCTGCAAATGGCTGGGACGGCTCCAGCCCACCCGCGACCCAATTGGATTAAGCGGTACAGAAAATGAATGAATGAATGAAGATATTTGCTTTTTTGTATGTCTCAATTAACCTAAAATGCATTAACCTTTTATTTATTCATTATTTGTCTCTTTGCTGTCAAATACACACATTAAACTATTCAGTTTATCAATTGCCAGAAAATTCCACAAACTTATAACAAAAGAATCTCCTAATAGAAATAGATCTTGTTTTTTAACTTTTGGGAGTACAAACAAAAGCTTTAGTTTTTTTTATAGATTAACCTTCAAAATCTTCTCAATTTTACATTTAAACTTTTTTAGATTTTCTTTTAGGAAGACAGCTTACTTATTGCATAACATGCTGTTCACAAAAAGATGAACCACAAAAAATCCAAATTATGCCCAATGTTCAGACATCAGACTAAGATTATTCCTGAAATGTGGCGAGTTATTGAGATATAGTTTATTTTGTGGTCCACCCAGCTGATGTCGGCTTTTACTCCTATAGATCGTATGAAATTAATTACTACTGTAAGATTCCTGTTACATGTCCTACATTCATGATATAATATCAAAGTAGCGTGAACATTTTGTATAGTGTAATATGCAACTGAAACCTTAATATGTGACTAGTATAGATGCTTTTTGGTTGGATCAGTGCCAACTACATTAATCCTTTTTGTTTTATAGGTGATGACTGATGCTGGCCAGAGCAAAGGCTTTGGCTTCGTCTGCTTTTCTTCACCTGAGGAAGCGACAAAAGCTGTAACCGAGATGAATGGGAGAATTGTTGCGACTAAGCCCCTGTATGTCGCTCTGGCTCAGCGGAGAGAAGAGCGAAAAGCAATTCTTACCAACAAGTACATGCAGAGGCTTGCTACTATGAGGACCATGACCAGTCCAATCATCGACTCATACCAGTCTGGATTCTACATGACTGTACCGCAGGTATGAATGTTGGAATAATGGAGGGAAAGAAATTGCTTTTTACTTTAAGTAAATTTTAAATGTGACAGTAGTGATTGTGTTGTTGTTAAACCAGTTTACAGAACCCAGCACTTATTCAGAATATTCTTATTTTCCGGGTAGTACTTTTTTATTTTTTTTATTTATTTTATTTTATTTTTTTATTTTTTTACTTCAAAGATAAAATGTACACATATATAGATAAAAAGTATGCAAATGAATATATTACCGCTTTTGTTTATATTTGCTTATTAGGATTTGTAGCTTCAGAAAACCTCAAATTAAAAAACTTAGAAAAGTAGTATACTACTTGAAATCACTAAAAAATGGATTTTAAGAACAAAAGTCAGGCCTCTGAAAGTAAACTCTTACATCTGTACTTGGTATTGGTCTGATCTGTATTGGTTTCACCTTTTTTTTATGTTGAATTGCCTGAATAATTTTTCTTTTTTACTTTTGTCTACTGCTGGTTCCAAAAAAGTCCTATATTTATTCCTAAACGCTCAAAATGATCCAGGGCTTGATGTGCATGCCCTGCAGTTAACCCTCATGCTTTGTTCGTTTTTTTTCTACCCTTTCGGTTTGTTCGTGGCCACTAAATTGCAGCAACATTGATTATAATGCATTTTTTAGTATTTTTGCTGGGAGACGTTTTCATATAAAACTTCCTTACAGTTTGTTCGGGCCAAAAGTGGCCACCTCCTAATTTGTGTTAATTTTTATCGGTTTTTTTTTTTACTTTCACTGCATAAATATTCTAAGTAACCTGTAATCTTGACATCTGTATAAAAATCCATTACTTTAAAAATATTTAATGATTTATGAAGGGAGAAAAGTATTCAAGCGTCTTATTTACGAGCATCCAGCGTCCAACTTTGAGCAGCAAGAGCGTCTCGCTGCTTTTGGTCTGAACGCGCCATCACAGGAGGCAAATTATTTCATGCACATGTCATGAGCTGGTATCCTTACGATCAAATTCATGTAAAAATTGGGTGATTAATTCACTCCATTGGGACGCAGCGAGCCATAATATGGGGACTATTAGAGACTACGAATATAGCATAACAGTGCTGCCTTGCTAAGAAATCAATAAGAAACAATCTGGTAAAACACAGTCAAAACTACAATTTTCAAGTGAGGAGTTTAACATAAAAGAAGTTTGACCCAAATTGTGTAATTTAAAACCATAACTAACAAGGAGTAAAAAGATGCAGTTTACATGAGTTTAAATTGGCTAAAAGTGGCCACGATAGAGCTGAGTGGTACAATTTGATGTAGACTGTCAATTATTGAAATATTTCAGGAGGTGAAGTTAAAATATTAAACATCCTTAAAAAATCTACACCTTTGGTGAATTTCATTCCATTAGCATTAACACAGCAAAAATGGTTTAGAAAAAGAAAGTGAGGTGGCCACAAATGGCCAGGATAGAGGCCTAAGGGTTAAATACTTCAAGAGAACCGAGAACTTTGTTCTGGAGGCCACAAGAACAATTTTGTTGTCGCACGACGTGTTTGAGGACCATTTTTCACACATCGGGCTCGCTGGACTTTCTTTTCGTGGGGCTCTGAGAAGTTTTGGTTGGACATTTTGAGGTGGGCATAGACAATGTGGGAAGGCATGAAGCGGAACTTAGTCACTTTTGCGTTTTCATTGATGCGCGGGTGACTGGACAGCTTTGGTGAGAAAGTACAAAAATGTATCCCTACAGTAGATATAGACGGGAATACTGCCATGTACCGGCAATCACGGAAAAGTTTTACATGAAATAAAATATAACTCATATAAAGTTCTCGCTTCTTATGAAATATTACAACTTGAAGTCTTTGTAAGCAAGTTGAGTTGGAAGTTAGCGCTTTATGTTAAACTGTTTCAAAGAATCATTGGTGACTTTTCTCTTTTTTTGTTACAGAATTGCAAACGTCTTTCAGTAGCCTATTTACTGTACATCCCATTGTGTGTAAATTAAGATTCCCTGATTTAGTTTGGCTAAAGTGGTCAGTCACAGTCTTAGCTGTAAAACCTTTCCAGATGCGGCTTTTATACGTAATCCAGACAAGCTACAGTATCTTGTACCCACAACCTCTGCCAGTGTCATGCTGGACAGCCAGCTGTCCTTCAAGGACCAGGTTAACTCTGTAGCCCGGTCATGTCGTTTTGCCCTTTACAACATCAGGAAAATCAGACCCTTCCTGACAGAACATACGGCACA
>JAVQJG010074336.1:0-14205 GCA_036024015.1 Craterocephalus amniculus | reverse complement strand
AAACTTGGGAATATTGAATGAAAGTTATGACGACATCTAGGTGCAGGCATCATCTAGTGTCAAAGCCAAAGCCTGTTAGCATGAGTGAGACAACAAAAAATTTTGTGGCAGCCATTCTTACGAATGAATTGCTCATCAACTCAGTGGCACATGCGTGTACAAAAACAGTAATATTGACATTCACAATTCAAGTCTACCGATGAAGAGCTGCTATCACTTTTTCATTGTGCAAGACCGACAACGAGCCAGGCAGTTTGTGCTGAATAAGCTAGCCTCCCCTTTAACAACATGCCTTCTACCCCACTGTAGCCCACTGTAGCCCAGTAACAACAGTTCTCTGAGATGCAGAATATGTGCTCATTCCAAAGATTTGTAAATCAGCTTCAACATGAAGTGATATTTCAGCCAATATCTCCTAAAGAGATTCAAAATTTCCATTGCCCAGTCTTCATAGGCTACTTTGATTCAATTGGAACTTTCATTCAATATATTCGGACTTTAAATCAATATTTTCAAGTTTCGTTCAATATATTCAGACTTCTATTCAATATTCTCAAGTTTCATTCAATATATTGAGACTTTGATTCAATATTCTCAAGTTTCGTTCAGTATATTCAGACTTTCATTCAATAGTCTCAGTTTAATATACATATATATTACTTCTCCTCCCAGTATTTTGTGCATTCTGGCAGAAAAGCCCAGATTGCGTATTCATGGAAGACAAAATTAACTGCATTCCTTGGTGCACCAGGTTAGTAATTCAGCTGCAGCATGTTTTTGCCCCTCCTGTCAAGTTTTCACGCCTTTTAAGAGGCATATAAATACATTTAGTAAATCTGGTGCTGCATTTGCCATCCTGGGTTATGACCCTCAGTTGTATGCTTGTTCTAGGCACACCAGCTTCCACCCATAGTCAAAAAGCATGTGTCAGGCGCAGAATTGTCTCTGTGTTAGCCCTGCGATGGACTGGTGACCCATCCAGAGAGTGCTTCCAGGCTTACAGCAGCTGTGATAGCCATGCCAGTTTACTTTATATAAGAGAAAGCTGAAACAGTTATGTTTAATGTACATTTGTGCTGATACCTTATACAAAGTCTGTTTGGGCAATGGGCAGTATGAAATATTTTCTGTTGGACACTTTTGAAGCAACATAAAATCCTTTAACATGGTCAGGTGAATATTTTTGCAAGCTAGTGTATTTACATTTAACAAGCAATCTCTGCAGTCTAGCATGTCTAAGAGCACAACACGTGTTTCAATTCAGATCAATCCGCCAATATTAGAATATGAACCTTTAATTGTTGGTTATTTTTTGCAGCTAAGACTACAAAGATAATGAAAAGTGAGTGAGGTGGACAAACTGACCCGGTTCTAACATGCATCCATTTCTGTACTGCAAAGGTTTGTGTCTTTGGAAACCAGCCAATCCCTTGTCAGTCTGTCTAAGCTGAGTTTTAGATTGGAGTGGGGATGTGCTCACCAGCTGTGAGATTAAGGGAGACTGATCGATGGCCTTTGTGATTGGCTCTTGGGGTGTCCCAGCAGTATCCAATCCCCTCGGTTCGGATGGTTGTCCTCGGCCGAGCCAAAAGCAATTCTTCCTCCACACAGGGGCCAAATAAGATCACTGACCTGAAGCTATGAGGCCACGCCTGGAGCCTCAGTCTCCATCCACCGTTTCTCTGGATAAAATGATACAAACAGAAGAGAGGATGGGGAAGGAGACGGGGTGATGGAACCAAATTAGAGTTTGCTCAAGCAGTATTTTGCACCAAAAGACGTATTTCTCTTTATCTTTTTGACTTATTGCGCAGTTTCCTGATATGTTTGTTATTAAACCCTAATGCATGCTGTGTTTCTTCACTGCTATCTGCAGATATTAGCTGTCAGTCATACTCTGTGGGAGGCTCTCTGATGTGTTTTTTGCTCAGCAGTTGGAGCTCAGCTGTTACGGCTGCTCCTGCCAACTATAGGTTTTCTTCTGAGTTTTCAAAGCAAACTGTTGTAGTTGCTGTTGGAAATGTAAAATGCATGACTTCATGTGCAGCAAAAGATGATCTTTTTCATAAGTCTCAAAAATAAATGGATTACTGCAACTGTCTTGGCATATAAATGTGTGCCTAAGTGTTTGGGGGCAACTTCTGAACATGTGTAAACTCATAATGGAGATTAATAGTATTGATGAGGGGGGAAAGTTTGATCAATTCCAGGAAAATCTTCTGCAGAGATTCAGTTTTCATTTACCACCTGTGCTGTAATGATGATGAAGAGCATGATGAGTGTAGATATTCATTCATTATGGAGGTGCTCGGGGGAAAAACACCAACAAATCAGAGGAGATATTTTAATTAAAAGTATAACAATCCCTGCCTCGGTCCAACCTGATAATACATATAATAATAGCCTACTAAAAAGGATGATAATATGAAATGCATTCACTACAGTTTCAATCTGAAAGTGCTGTAAGGGAACTTATTAAGAATAAGAATAAATAAACTAACAAATAAATAAACATTTCTAAAGAGGAAATAAAAAAAATAGCATAAACTAACAAGAATAAAAAGGAAAAATGAAATAATTAAAAATAATAGAGGATATATCGAGGAATACTCAGGAGGCAAAAGTCATTGTACTTAGGTTGCTTAGGTTGCTTCAGCTAATTGTTCCATTTCAATACTGATATTTAAACTGCCTCCAGTAGTTTTGGCATCCTTTTTGTTCAGAAATTAAACTTTGAACCTGTTATGTTGCAAATTTATTCATGCTTTTTTCAGCTGGTAACTATTAGAATCAGACATACTTTCAGCCAAACGCTTGGAACTGTAACTCCTTTTTTTGACCTTCTCATTCATTCTCTGGCAAATTTTCACCACTTCAGGTTTGGCTTGCTTTTACAGCAGGGATTTTAAAATTGGGTCCTTGAGGGCCACTTTCCCATGGGTTTTAGATGTTTTCTTGCTACATACCTGGCGAAAAGTTAATGGGCCATTGTTCAGAACTTGACAACATACTGTTGGATCTCTTTCATTTAATAGAGTAGGGAAGCATCTCAAACCTGCAGGACAGTGGCCCTCGAAGATCCGCATTTGAGACAGAATAAAAATGTGAATTAATTTACAAATATTCTGAATCACAAGCAAAGACCTGATTCACACTAGCCAAATCCTACATATACAGTAATAGAGAAAGATTTTCCTTTTTCCCTTGACCGAGGACCCTTATCTGTTTCCCCATTCCATGTATGAATCCAGGTTTTGGAAGTTGAGCTTAATGTTAAAAAAGCTTTCTCAACTTTATGAGATTTGCTGAATCTGTAATTTGTTTTAAATGTCTGCAAACAAAAGCCCATTTGTACAGGTTTATCTTTAATGATCCTGTTTATTCTTGTTTGGTTTTTTTTGGTCAGATGCTTCAAAACTGTCATTTGATACCATACCCAGGGTTGTGCATGGGCATATTTATGCTTCAATTATTCAAAAGATGTATGTTTTGTAATTTTGTCCTATCTGAGAAACAAAACAAAAAGTTGAATCTACAACCTGAATTCCAAAAAAGTTGGGACATTCTTTAAATCTTAGTTAATGAAAACTAAAAGACCTTAAAATCACATGAACCAATATTTTCTTCACAACCTGCAGAACTTACAAAGCTAAGTTTTGTAAGTTCTAAACATAGAAATTTTACAATTGTATGCACAAAACAAGCATAAATTGTCATGTGATGCTTGCTGCAGGTCTCAAAATAATTGGCAGTGGGCACTGGTCATGCTCACCATGGGGTCGCATCTCCTCTTCTTTTCAGAACAGTTTGAAGATATCTGGGCATCATCATTATGAGTTCCTAGGGTTTTGGTGATGGAATTTGTCCCTATTCTTGTTGTAATAGCTGCAGTATGTGGTTTAGCATTGTCCTGCTTTAATACACAAGGCCTCCCCTGAAATATCTGGAGAGAAACAGATGTTGCTCTAAATCCTTTATATACTTATAAGGATTCATAGTTCCTTCATGTAAGCTGCCCATAATGTCGGCACTTTGCACCCCCATACTATCAGAGATGCTTGCTTCTGAACAATGATCATACATTAGGTCTCTTTCCTCTGTAGCCCAGATGATGTGGCATCCATGACTTCCAACAAAAATGTCACATTAGGATTCATCAGACTGTAAAACACGTCACCACTCTGAAACAGTCCATTTCAGATAAATCTTGATCAACTGGTGACAAACGTGCTTCTGGACTATGTTCAAACATGGCTTCCGTTCTGAATGACAGAGTTTTAGTTGCACCTGCAGATTGTCTTGATTGCCTTGTATTTCTGGGCCCATTTAGAAACGTCACAGAGACACAATCATTCCGATGGCTGAGGGCACGAGACCATGGACATCCAGTCTTTGGCCTTGTCCCTGACGAATGGAAACATCTCCTGTTTCTCTGAATGTCGTGATGATAGAATGCAGTGTAGATGAGTTACGTGGCATTTGCAATTTGAAGTTTAGGAACATTATTCCTAATGTATTCCTAAAGTATTCCACAATCTTTACGCAGCCTCTGGAGATTCTCAGCCCATCTTTACTTCTGGGTGGCTCTGCCTCTCTAGGACATCCCTTTTATAACTAATCATGTTACCAACCTGGTATATTTTAACTTAATTACTTTTGACTGAATCTTTTACTTTATTGCTATTTCAGCTATATTTCTTGCCCCCATGCTAACCATTCTCAGACTTGTAGCTAGCATCACATTTGACATGAGCACATTTTGTGCATGAAATTGTAAAATTCATCATTTAAGACAAAAAAAGTTATGTATGTTCTAGTCTGAATAAAATATAGGCTCATGTGATTTGAAAGTCTTTTAGTTTTCATTTTGTTCAGATATAAAGAATATCCCAATTTGTCTGGGCTGTAAATAAGTAAAATAAGTCTGTTTTGCAGTTTTGCACTTCTGGTTGTTTTATATTCTGATGCGTGGACATTTTGGATGTCTTCATGGTCATTTTGCAACATCTTGAGATGCTTTTGCAAATATCTGATACACGTTTACAACATGATGTTGTTGTTCTGCATTTTTCTCTAATGGCTTTGCATTCCTTTGTAAAATGAATGTATAACCTTTATACACCTTTATACACTGAAGTCTTTTTCTATTAATTTATTTAGTCCTTCTAGGTCATTTCCTTTCTGTTTGGTTTCTTTTGCTCCATGGTCATTTCATGTCCTCTGTAATATTTGTGCCCTAGTTATCTTATGTTAATTTTGAATCCCATTATGTTATTTCATCAACAATTTATTACCCTTTTATAACTATTTTCTTATCTTTTTAGGTATTTTCATCTTGTGCTGGGCCTCATTGTTTGTCTCTTTGTTTTTATCTGACATGTACAATAAATTTATTAAGTTACTTCACAGAGCAACTCTATCACAGAGCTCTCTTAAACCAGTGCATGCCTGCGTAGCCCCATAATCAGAAATCAAAGTTAAATTCCTGTTTATGAAATAAACATTATGAAATATCTGTTCATAATTGAGATTTTTTAGATATTTTGGCTAAACGCCATTAAATGCACTAAAAGGTTTTTAAAATGAAGCATTGCATCCATCTTTAATGTGTTTTTATCAGCAGAAAATCATTGAAGTGCAGGAAACCAAACAACTGGGAATGTTTGGATATCTGTGCTGCCATCTAGTGGAAGTATTTGTTGTCGCTGTTTTGTTTTTGAAACTTCACCGTGGTGCAATTCTCACCTCTCTTGCCCTAGAGTCTGACTATTTATAGCTAAAAAATACACAGGAAATATCTCCTTTTCTGAAGGCGTATGAAAAATATGTTCTGGCATGTTCCTCTAATCAGAGTTAAACTCCAATGATTAGTGCCGCCCCTCTGGAAAAACTAACAGACATTTTATTACGCAATGTTTCATTTTAATTTCCTCTAGACCAACCAATGTTTTTAAAGTATTTAACAAAAGAACATTCATTTACAAAACGCTATATACACGAACTTATTACACAAGATGTGTGGCATTTTTGCTCCGTGTGGTATCCTGGTGACATAACTGGATCAGAGAAGAAAAACAGTACAACATGACATGTGTTCATGTCCTTAACTGGTATGTGTGATGCTGCATGTTTAAGTTGTTTTAGGTTTACATTAAAGATGTAGTTTCTTTTATTAGCTAGTTACATTTATCACTTAATATATACAAAACACACAAAGAAAGTTATACAATAGAATTAGTAAAAACAAAATAAAAAAAATCTTGGGTGGTGCCATAATGTTACAAGATTAAAAAGTTCAAGATCTTGTACAAACATGTGTCAGTGTTAAGCTGAAGTGAAGATTATAAAGACCCCAATTTATTCAATGAATGAAAGCAAATACACATCATTGAGTCTAAGAAATACCTGATCAGCCAAGAAACTAAACTCTGAGACTTTCACAAGATTGGAGAGTGTCCAGGAAAGTTGAGACCTATCCAAAATGCAAAGGTAAGTAATCATGTCTTAGCCCACTTTGGAGAATGTTATTTCAGTGGCTGCTCAGGCAGTCAGCAGGGACAATGTACAAAATTAGCTGACATGGACAGAGTTCAAAAGGAGAACAGCTGCTAAGAACATAGCACAAAATTTAAAGCTATCACAGAATATTAAAACTAGCCAACAGCCAAGATCAACTGAAAGCAAAAAATCTTCTAAAAAGATAAATTCTCACCATTGAAGTTTTACTCACTTTTGTTAATGTCAGATTTTTTTAAAATAGCATTTTCAATGTATTAGTCTGGCATTTTGTTTGTCTTCATCTCACCTCAGCTTTGTATAAAAACAACTGAAAATGTCCCAAATAAGCTAAACTTCTTTACCTTTGTAATTGGGCGATGTTGATTGAGGGTGTATATGTGGCAGGATGAAGGAGGGCCCAGCTGGGGATCAATCCCACAACCTCCCAGGTGAAAGCCATGTGTACTGACCAGTCAGCCAAAGAGATATCCCTGTGCCCAAGCAGCCATGATCAGTGGGAGATCAGTGACAGGGCCCTCACTGTCACATATACAATTTTCTTTGCAACATGTAATTTCCTAAGGAATGAATGAGAAAGCCTGCAGTTGGTGACCTATTATAGTCAACAGTCTTACAATAAACTGGAAAAAAACACTGTTAGTATTGACAAAACTTTTACCAATCAGCAAAAATTTGGAAAAGGCAGGACATACCCCAACTAGTCCATAAGAGCCAATACTCACAGTAAATGGATTCAGATTTGCTTTAAGTAATTGATTACATGCCATGTTCCAAATTACATGTCTTATTATTATCTTCTGATACTGATTATTTTCCACTCAGCACACTGCAATATCTGCCAGAATCCATTGGACAGACTGACCATTTCTCCACTGCTGTCATCAACAGCTACTCATTCATGTCTTCATGACAGCATTTCGAGATGAACTGACAAACAGTCTTAGTAGTGAAATACTGTATGGATGACAAGCTGATTACAGCTAATCAAGCTTTTTATTGTGTTTTACATTTTGTAATAAATGAAGATTACTGCAATCTATTCAGGTATGATGCTGGAAATGCAGCTGAGTATGTGCTTCAACTTTTTGACCTTGGACACCTGTGAAGTATTGCACAAAAGATAATATACAACAACTTCAAATTGTTTAGTGAAATACCCCCTGCTTCAACGGTGCATTTCGTACATGTATTTCCTTTCTTTTTTTCTTCTGACTAAACTCGTTTTTGTCATGTGTTGCCAAGTACAGACAATAATTGGCTCATCAATCAGAACACATGGGGTAATCAGTGTGGGTTTTCAGTGCTTTTTTGTAAAGAAAATGCAACATTTTTGCAACATAATTAGTTAATACTTATTAGTGATATGTCTGAATGAAACTTTTATAAGGCAACAATGTTTTTTTATGCTTCCCTCCCCAGGATCCCCCAGCACCGACGACCTCTTTTGTTTGGATTTTTCTAAAATAATTGTTATAACTCAAAACAGGTCAAATATAGAATCAAAGCATTACATGAAGGAAGAAATTATTTGCAGAAATTTATACAGTTGCCCTAAAACTTTGTGTCTGAAAACTCACAGATGTTGTCAACACACTGCCATGCGTAACTTATCACGTATTCTTTGTCAAGAGCTTCAGTTTTTAACGTACAGGTTGACTCTTTACACTCACTTGCTTTATTGCTGTTTATTAGCAATTCTATTCCTGCAGCACCTGCATACACTGTTTCAGATGTCATGTACCTTCCCCTTCAATTCTGAGATTGTTGCTTTGCTCTGCTAGCCTAGCTCTCACTAGAAGGTTGAGAACAGAACAATGTTTTAAAAGGCGCCAACAAAGGCACAAGCCAATCACGTCACCTCACTAATCATCCAGCTGATGTCATGACTGGTTTTTGCAACAGTTCCAAGCATTGGGTCCATCCATCATCAGAGGCCAATGCTTTAAATCCTCATGAATGTTGCTTTAGGGACAGGGTAGCTTTACTAACAGTAAACGCTAACAGAAAACCATCACTCTATGTGTGGCAGGGATACGGACGGCCCGGGCATGGACTGAGCCCACAACCAGTCAGCCAAAGGGATTTCCCTGTGGCCAAATAGACAGAGCACATGATCAATTAGTGGCAGGATCTCACTGTCACGCATGCAACGTCACATCGTGTAAGATTGTATTCACTATTCTCAACATGGTTGGGCAAGAATCTGAAAATCTAAAACAGAAAATACCACATAAGAAGAAGTTTGTGTATTGATGTTGTGTCTCGGGTCATTCCTGTAATAAAGTGAGGCCATTTCTCCAGTAGCTCTTCCTACTGTTTAGATTAAGACTCCAGTAAATCCAATTTTCCTCAAAGTGTTGATATAAACATTTAAAGACCTTTGCTGATGTCACAAGTTCTCAGTGCAATGACAAGTGACTCAAACATGAACACTGGATTGTCACCCGACTACAGCTTCAGCACTGCCGATTTTTAATAAGGCGCTTTTTGAAATACTTGGTCAAACTAGGAAAACATCACAGCTTGGTGTTAAAATAATGTGAAATATTAATTGTAGAGGAAAGCTTAGTTATTATTTTCATTGTTGCCATGGTGACATATCACTGCAGTTTTGGATATCCTGGAGATCCAAAAATGATGCCCTTTGGACACCCTCCATGTATATACAACTAAAGCAATGGGCTTCTGGCCAAAAGGTCAGTATGTGACATGTTGGAAGTAAACCATCCAAGCCGTCCCAGCAAACACTTATGCTGCTCACAATACAGTATGAACACACACTCAGCGTTTGTGTAACTGTTCTTTTGTGTTCAAGGGTTTTATCGCCCATCATGTAACATTTGACCTATTTCCCTTCTACATGGGTCCAAACAGAAAGCAACGTTACAGTCCTTCTAGCTGACTTTACTGGAGCTATCACACTGATTTCCTTCTCTTGCCAAACACATTGTTGATGAGTTTAGCCATAGACTTGGAGCCGCTGTAGCGTCTCCGGTCCGCTCGGTACTTCAGATGCTCCATCACCTGCCGGATGAGCTGTGTGAAGAGGTTGGCGATGTCCTGGTAGCTCTCAGCTGCTGAGACCTCCTGGAAGTGACAACGGTTCTCCTGTGCCAGGCAGCGGCCTTCCTCTTCTCGCACCTGTCGGGCGTGACACAAGTCCTGCTTGTTACCCACCAGACAGACGGGAACATCCATCTCCCTGAAACAGGAACAAGGTTCATTTAATTACAATTTTCTTATTTTGAGAAACTATTCAGATTTTCTCTGCATCAGTGCATCTCTAAATCCGCTGTCCGTCAGTCCAGACCAGTGCCATCTCATTGATTGTAAAGCAGATGTTTTATTGTTGCTACAATGAAATAATCCAGTGTTTGCCTTCAGTATCTCCGCCATGTGTTACTTATCTCCATTTACTCCCGAATACCAAGCTACGCACCTCTTCCCTCCACATTAGCAGGATCCCATGGCGCTGGCAAAGCAGCTTGATAGATGTGAACAGCCCATTTTTCTGCACATAAAGTTCAGTGGGTCTCTGTAGATCTCAAATGAACCCTTCAACTGTCATCATGAATCATTGATCAGTGTACAAGACCCAGTCTGGACACCCAGCATTCCTAAAACCCAGACCGGCAAGAGTTTCCCTGTTCAGCTTCAAACAAAGTGGGGCCTTTTTTCTGTTCATATATGGTGATTCCAGTTTATCTGAGACATACAGTAGATAACTATGCAGATTACTTTCAGAAAGCTTTGAAGCATTGTCTTCCTTGTCTTGACAAAGGAAGGCTGGGGTGGTGGATTGATCCAACCACCTCCCAGATGAGAGTCATGCACACTGACCAGACAGACAAAGGGATATCCCTGTGGCCAAGTAGCCAGGACACATGATCAATCGAGGCATAGTGACAAGACCCTCGCTGTCACATTCCAGTTGCAGTCATGCTTTGTTGTGCTCATTAAGTGAGGCTTCGGTGAAAAATAATAAAGGACAAAAATAAACAGGGGATAAGGTGAAATTAATAAAGAGGAACATGTGATAAAAATAACCAAACTTCGTAAACACGTTTCAGAAAACATAACAGAAAGTTAAATGAAAGTAAAAGGTTGTTTTGTGAAATGTTTAATTTGGCTATTTGCTCCACTAATGTGGGAAGCGACTATATTTTCGCCTGTGTTGGTCTGTCTGTCAGTCCGTGCAACTGATAGCAACATAACTCAAAAAGCGATGGACAAGTTTTGATCAAATTTTCAGGAAATCTCTCAAATGCTGTTAAAGGTTGTTTAGATGTTTCTTTTGTTTGTGTGGGGTTTTTGGTTTAATAAGGTTGTAATTTGCATGTTGGGAACGTCTTTGCATCACATTGGAGAAAATTAGCATATTAAAAATTCATTTTAAATGCACAAAAAACTCTAATAACAACAACAAAAAAATCCAGGCTATGGTCATTTATTCCAGAAGAGGGAATAAATGTAATCGGGTCTGAACAAGATTGGTCTAAACTGTATTGTGAAGCTCTAGCATAGTTTTAGAATGTGCCTCGCTAACATCAGAGCAGCTTAAAGTTATTCAAAACAGTTGCCTATTTAATGCTGCTCCACAATTTTGTATTTCAAAATTACATTTACTACATTTTCTTTTAGCTGACCCTTTGCAGTTGTCAATGCGTGCCTCCCGGATTTGCCGCAGGATGGTTTTGGCATTGATGAATGAGGCCCGGTCACTGATGTTGTACACCACCACAAATCCGTCTGCCCAGTCCACTGGCTCTTCTAGTATGCACCTGGCCTCTGAGCTCTGCCAAGAGAAACAACTGTCTTTATAAATGAATGATGAATATTAATGAGCAGATTTAATTCAGATTCCATCGCATATGTGCTGGTTGCATTGTCTTGTCATTGTCAGCCAAACACTATTTATCAAATGTAGGTGTTTAAGTGATCATCTGTATCTATTAAAATAGAAGTTTTGGTAGTTTGATGCTCTGAAGCATTCAGGTGTGTGTTTACACAATGCACACAATCATCAGCTGATACTGCCCATCAATAATGGAAGGGTTATAAAGTAATTTCCACACAATGTTGAGTCCTTTGTTCTATGGTGAGAAAGATTATTCACAAGCATTCTTTGGAAGACTGGCGACAGTCCCAGTGAGTTCATCCAAAGGTCAGAACAAATCAAGATTCAAAGAACTGGCCAAAAACAAAACCCAAGAGGTACATCTCAACCTCTAAAGGACTCATTTAGTTCATTAAGAGCCGGATCTATCAAAGGTTTGCACGTATTAAAACATGTGCAATCATGTTGAAGCTGATGTACTAAAGGGACACTCCGAGGACTGCTTCTGTTACGTGTGGAAAATTACCCCTTTACCTTATCTAGCATGAATATGCAATCTGGGCATTTCTGCCAGAACATGCAAAATACTGTGAGGACTAGATACAAATATATCAGCTTTGCATGCACAATATGATTTACTAAACGTGCAGATGCTAGTTGTTTTTTTGCCTAAATGGCAAATGGATTGTACTTGTATAGCACTTTTCTAGTTTAAGTCTAGTTTATAATCAAGTGACCACTCAAAGCACTTTGACAACATAGGCTATGTTCATTCACACAGCACCTATATAGAAAGCATCATACTTGGTGTTTTCTAAGCATTCATACACTTGATCTGGTGACAACGTAGGGTTCAGTTTCTGACCAAGGACACTTGGACATGCTGTCAGGGGAATAAACCACTGACCACCTGTTTAGTAGATGACAGTTCTATCCACCAGAGCTACAGCTGCCCGCCTGTAGGAGGTCCCAGGCGGGGATTGATCCCACAACCTCCTGGGAGGAAGCCACGCTGGCCAATCAATCTTCATCTTGTGGATGATAAGGGAAACAGCCACATTCTACAGGAGTGCAGACGTGCATCAGTTTGATTCACAAGGTTTTCTGATTGGGGGAGGCAGCGCATTTAGTTTTAATTTATTATTTCATTAATAATCCACAAAACAAACAAACACTACAATTCAACCTGAGCCGATAAAAAAGAAAAAGAAGATTCAGCATTTAGCTCAATGGATATTAAATCTGACCTTAATTGTCTTTCTACGTTCCTTTTTAGCTGGTGTCACATTTAAGTTGGAGACAGTATGCTCCTCACCTCCAGGCTGAAGGAGAACTGTGCTCATGTGCGCACTCTGCCAAACCTGCTGAGTGCACAACAATATTCCTTTGATTCAGAATAAAAACCATAATTTTTGATGATTATTTTTGTTTTTATCCCTCCCGTTACTGTTTTTTTTTCTAATTAATTGACATCATTTTTACAGGAAAATATAGATTTGAATTATTTTTTTTTATATTTTATTTATTTAGGGTTTGATAAAATCTTCATATCATCTTTCTTTGTATATTTGCAAAATGTGATTGTTTATGTTTTGGTATGAAACAAGACCTACACCTAAACACTTATCAACATGAAATATTGCTTAATATTTACAAAAAATGTTTTTTTTTACAAAATAGCCTGTGTTTTGGTAGTGATTCTAATGTTTTGGTAGTGACTACACCATTTTGGGAAGGATTATTCTTTTGATTGAATTGTAATATTATTGATACATCTTGTTTGAATATGTAATTATTTTTTTATATTTTTTTTTCAGTGTGGGACTGCAGTTTGAACTTATTCGGTAGAATGGCCCATATACACATTCATACCCTGAAAGGCATATCGGGAGCTAACATGGGGTTCAGTGTCTTGCCCAAGGACACTTTGACATGTAGTCAGGGGAAGCATGGAATCAATCCACCAGTTGGCTGACAACTGCTCTTCCTCCTGAGCTACATCCGCCCCTTCAGAAGTGTCTTCTCTCATTACAAAAAACATGACAGTTTGGTATGAGTTTGCATCTGAATACAAGGGACAGCCGGAGTAGATGAGACGAAAGTGGAGGGGTTTATACATAGTGAACATGTGATAAAAACAAAACAACTACCAGCACAAAAGCTACATACCGACTGTCAAGCATGGAGGTATAGAGCTGATGATTTGGGCTTGTTTTGTAGCCACAGGACATGAACACCTTGCAGTCATCTAAAGAACCATGTATGCTAATGTATTGTAGACTCAAATGTGACGCCATCTGTCTGACAGCTAAAGATCCTTCAGTGGTTTAAAATCCAGACTTCAAACTGATTAAAATGATGTAAAGGGACTTTAAGAAAGCTGTGCATAAACAAATGCCTGCAAACCTGGATGACCTGGAGCAAATGTGTAAAGAAATGTGGACTGAAATTCCTGCACAGCGATGTGAGACACTGATAATGTCACACAGAAAATAATGACTTCATGTTATTGCAGCTAAATAAGGTTTTTCAAGTAGTTCAATCTCGGGGTGTCTTTAGTGTCTCACACTGCTTCTGCATTTTCTCTTGGAGCTTTCCGCTTTTTATTAAAGGACAGTCAGAGTGAGACTTTTGGACAGTGCCTGTGTTATAAATCTTAATTCACTGCCTGTTGTCAAACGTGCATCATATGTTAAACATGCTACTGCGTTGATGAAATTGTATGTTTTAATTGATCTTGTTTCCTTGTTTTATGTATCATTTTATCATTTGTAATTTGTCGTGCTGCAGACTTTCTGCCCAGGTCACCCTTGCGAAAGAGATCATGATCTCAATGGGTTTTTATCTGG
>JAVQJG010074328.1:0-15360 GCA_036024015.1 Craterocephalus amniculus | reverse complement strand
AGAACTGCTGCCCCTAGTGGAGAAGGGGGGAACTGCTGCTCCTAGTGGAGGAGGGGGGAACTGCTGCTCCTAGTGGAGGAGGGGGGAACTGGAACTGGGTCTGGCTGTCGGAGCAGCTGGATTGTTTGCTGGGAACCAGTGAGATTACTGGATTTTCCCCACATTTTAGGCCAGAAATGTTCAGAAATCAGAAATGTTGTGGTTTCCGTGTCAGAGCAATCGCTGCTGCTCCAAAGCAAACAGCCAGAAAGTCGTGGAAGAGGAAAGGGAGAGAACAGAGCCTCGTTGTTCTGTTTCGGGCTGAACGCCTCGCTGTGTCGGGGGAAATGCTTGGTATTTCCGCAGGTTATGGACGTCCACAGATGCTGTTCATGCAGCCCCCTCCTCCCCCCGCTCAGTGTTCGGTAAATAATCTGCATCTCTTCGTGTCTGCTGCTGTTTCAGACGATGGTCTTTTGTGCTTTGGGGGGGCAAACAGCGGCCGATTTGAGGGATTAGCCGGCCTGCATCCTGTCAGGGCAAAATAAAATCCTAATCTGCTGTTTCTGGAATTTCTGTTACGTAATCCTGAATCTGCTGCTACGCAGAGTCACTGTTTACTCTCTTTCTGTCCGCTCGCATGTTCCTCTTTCTGCCTTTTCGCTGTCCTGCAGCTTCTCCTGCTTCTAGTTTTAATGTGTTTCCTCTGTCTTCCAGGTCTTTTCTCTCTCCTCAAACCTTCTGTCTTCTCCTGTCCAACTCTACTTCCTTACAAAATAACTTTTGGTCCCAGATTGTCCCATAGACCCGAAGCACCAATGATGGTGGAAAAAAGGAAAAACATCCTCCCATAAAGATCATTACTGACGTGTTTCATCTTACATTTGACTCTATTTGGCTGCCGATTTGATTTAAATTGCATTTTGTGCAAGTCTCCGATATCGCCGATTTTTGTGAAGAAAAAAAATTTCTACAATTTTTTTTTTTTTGCAGAATTTTTACTTTTTTTTGTAAAAGTCAGAATTCTAGTGTTTTTTCTCTTAATTCTAAGATTAAAGTCTGATTTCAAATCGGAGTTCTGAGAAAAACGCCATAATTCTAACTTTATTCTCTAAATTCTCAGATGAAAGTTGAATTTCAAGTCAGAATCATGAGAAAAACTTTTTTCTCCGAATTGTGAGATTAAATTCAGAATTCTAAGATTAAATTCAGATATTGTATCAGAATTCTGAGGGAAAATGCCAGAATTCTGACTTTTTTCTCCGAATTGTGAGATTAAAGTCAGATATTGTATCAGAATTATGAGAAAAACATGATATTTCTGACTTTTTTCGTCAGCATTGTGAGATCAAAGTTGGATTTCAAATCAGATTTTTCTGACTTTATTCTCAAAATTCTTAAAGTGGAATTTCAATTCAGAATCATGAGAAAAACGCCAGAATTCCAACATTTTCCTCCGAATTCTGAGATTAAAGTCAGATATTCTAACAGAATTCTGAGGGAAAACACCAGAATTCAGATTTTTTTAAATCAGAATTCTGAGAAAAACATATTTCTGACTTTTTTTCGTCAGGATTCTGAGATCAAAGTTGGATTTCAAATCAGATTTTTCTGAGACAAACGGCAGAAATTCTGACTTTATTCTCAAAGTTCTGAGATTAAGTTCAATTTCAAATCAGAATTTGGAGATTAAATGTGATTTTCAGATCAGATTTCTGAGAAAAAGCCAGAATTCTGCTTTTTTCCCTCCAGTGGCCCTAATGCTCTCGGGCATGTGAGGCTTCAGCGGGACATGATGGACGTGTCTCATCGTCCTCTGCAGCGGAGGATTAGCAGAGACAGCTGCTGCAGCTTACAGCCGCCTGTAATGAATACGGACAATCAAGTCACGTTTGGAGCCGATGGAGGAGCTAATTGGAGCAAAGATGAAGCTGTAAACATGAAATGAGGGCATCGCTGCTCCGGTTACCGTCGATGAGCCCACCGCAGCTGCATGCAGAGTGAAAAAAGAAACATTTTAACCTGCAGAGAGCTCAGCTTCAGTCTGGCTGAAGTTATTATAATTATTATTATTTTGTTATTTTAAAGGTAAAGGTAATGGAAGTGAGCAGAGTGGAATAAAATGGTTTGGTTTAACGTGTGCATGCCTCCCAATCAGCCCTGATCTGCATCCCTGCATCTGTGTCCAGCTCTGATTGGTTGGTTTGGATCTGTTTCCAGTCTCCTCCTGGGTTTAGATGCATGGTTCCATCTTTTATATCCGATCCGAGTCTTGTGTTGTTCTCAACGCTCTCTTCTCCTCCTCCCCCTTTCTTCTCTCTGCAGTGCATCAACCAGCATCCGGCCTCTCCTCTCCTCCTTCCCATGCTTTCTGAACAAACAGCTGATCTGACTTCTGCTGATCTTTTCTTTTTTTTTATTCCTCCCCGCTCCACGTTGTGTGAATGTATACTCGGTGCTGGAATCGGCAGCCTCACTGTGAATCTCAGCCTTTGCCGCTCTGATCAGCGTTGTGTCTCCTCTCCTCTCATTCCCTTCCCTCCATGTTATGATTCAAAACGAAAGCTCCCCCCGAGGTGAAAGTTGAGGGTAGAGCATCACTGGTTGAGAGCGATGCTGAGGCCTCAGTGGAAACTGCGAGGTGCAGTGTGAGGCAGAAACATTTGGACCTACAGGTGTGTTATTCCTGACCGATGATGACGAGTATGTGTCATGATGAAGATTGGCATATATAGACTCACGCTTCTATATATGATGTTAGCTCGGTTAGCGACTGACAGAATGCAAGACGATAGCATCGCTCACTGCAGCCTCTTTATTTCCCCTCAGTTCCTCACGCTGAAAAGGCAAAAAGCAGCCGGATGAAACTCCGATTTATCACCTTCACAAGTGGGTTGATGAGTGGAAATAAAAACAATGCAAGAATAAAAGCTATGCCTACGACGGGGCACCGGGGCCACGCAGAGGAAACACAAAACAATGGAAGACATTTTTCCTTTCTCACAAGACTTTAGTTGAGAGTAAAGACATTTTGACTTTATTCTCAATTTATTGACTTTATTCCCGATATTTTCGTTTCATTCTCACTTCGACTTTACTTTTAAAATTTTGACTTTATTCTTAATTTTTCAACTTCATTCTGGACATTTAGATTTTATTATTGACATTTCTACTTTATACTCATTTCAAATTTATTTTCAAAATTTTGCTACTTTATTGTCATCATTTTTACTTTATTTTCAAATTTTCAATTTTATTTTTAACATTTTTTATTTATTCACAACATTTAAACTTTATCTCAATATTTGGATTTTTTTTATTCTAAATTCAACTTTATTTTCAAAATTTTGACATGTTTAAAAATTGTACCTTTTTCAATATTTTTAATTTATTCTCAAAATTTAAACTTTATTCCCAAAATTCTGATGCTTTATTCTAAATTTGACTTTATTTTCAAAAATTTGACTTTATTTTTTAAACATTTTTAATTTATTTTCAAAATGTAAACTTTATTCTTAATATTTCGAATTTTTATTCTAAATTAGAATTTATTTTCAAAAGTCTTGAGTTCATTTTCAAATTTTGGCATTTGACATTTTTTGACTTTTTCAATGTTTTTATTTATTCTAAGCATTTGAACATTATTCGTAATTTTTTAACTTTAGTCCTGACATTTCAACTTTATTTTTGACATTTCTACTTTATTCTCAATTCAACTGTATTCTCAAAATTTTGAATTTATTTTCAACACTTTAGATTTATTCTCAACATTTAGACTTTATAATCTGGTGAGTAAGAAATAAAATCTTCCATTGTACTTTTTCTCTGGGTGGCCTGTGTAAAAAAAAATGAAAAAGAAGAAAACCACGCATGCAATGTGCATTGAGAGCAAGCATGCAGAAATACTAAAGCTACGGAAGCTACCGCTGTTTTCTGAGGTACTGATTAGACTGTCGGTCTGGAAGTACTGAGAGAAAACGCCACAGCTCTTCCTCCAGTCACGGGTCCACCATGAAGAGAGCGACGGCCACCCCCGGCTCTCCTCTCTGACCCGCTGACCTCAGCACATGATGGCGGCAGATGGTGACTCAGCGTTTTTCTGCAGCGTCTCTGTGCCGTGGCGCCTGCGTGGAGGTGGACTCGGACACGGAGGCTGTGGTCAACCAAGGCTTCAAACTGGGCTGCATCTCCTGCAAGATGAGGGCCGAGGTGCCGGCCACCGCCACAGTCACCTGGTACTTCAGAGCCTCAGATGAGCAGGACTTCTCTCACGTAAGTGCTGTTTTACAGACTGTGGTGCTTAATAAAGACTTCAGGGAGCTGCAGCCCAGGCTGGGAGATCATCAGTTATGCTCAAAGGCAGCCTGCAGGTTTACATGTTTCCCTGCTCCAACATGATTGACTCAAACTCATGAGTCATTGTGCTGAACTTCAGAGGTTGTTGGATCTGTTAGGATGGAGGCTGTAAACCTGCAGGACTGAATTAACCATCCCTGCTGTAATGCATCGGTTCTCCAAATTATTCTGCCCCCCTTTGGAGGGAGTAAACGTTCCCAGGCCCCTGCACCTTTATTATTGTCCCTTTCAGATTTTCTCTGAAAAGCGGGAATGTCGGGACTGTCTTTATTCCGTTTGCATTCAGAGCGACATTTACCAGCTAGCCTCCGCAACAAAAAGGCGACAAAATGTCCACGAGGAAGCGATATGTCTGAAAAGAGCAGATGGACTTCACTGCAAAGATTTCGCAATGCATGGCTACAAAGTCTAAAAGGCTTTACGATTTCTGTTGCGATCACACAATGTTGCGTTTGCTTTGTACTCTGAAGTCAGATTTTCAGTTTCCAGTCGGAAATACTACAAGAATGCCGCTTGAAGTCTGAAATCCGACTTCCTTAAAAATAAGGCTGCTGCTCCCAACTTCCGAATCAAATCAAACCTGCCTCAACTTTCCGAGTGGAATATCTTTGATCTTTGAAAATCTGACTTCCGAGTCAGTATTCCACACTTCTTCTTCTAAATATGTTTTGGCGGTCGGCTAAAACGAATCGGTGCTGCCACCAGGTGGTCTGGAGTTTTAACTGAAGTTCCCAAACATTCCTCCTCATCACGGCTGGCTTATCGCAGCGGAAGGTGAACTCTGGGTTTCATTTTTCCGTACATCAACAGGCCTGAAAGACAAACTTTAACCTGAAACTTCCTACATGGGATGAAAGAAACCAAACTTCAGGTTTTCCTGCAGATCTAATGAGCTGCAGATGAGGCCTGAAAGAATGAAGCGTTTCTCCTTCTGTAAGGAGTTTGTCCTCTTTCCTTTAGTGGGAAACGTGATGCATTTATCATGAGACGGCGCAGAGTCGTACATTTTTCATGACAGACTGGTTTCCTAACCCTCAGCAGGCAAAGCCACCAGGCTGTTACACTATATATCCTCTGTCTATCACTAATAATTCAGCAGGATGTCCGGAGGTGAGATCAGCAGCAGATATCAGATTCTTCTAGTTCGTGTAAAAGAGTGAAATGCAAACAGAATCATCTGTTGTCTGAATAAAAGCTGCAGCATTCTGTTGTACTTCTGTTTGTTCACACCTGGGGTCCGAACAACAGATGGGAAGTGATGAATAAAGCCTCGGTGTGAGTGTGGCTTTGCATTCCCAGCTCTGTTTGCTGAACCGTCTCACAGCCTCTACCTTCTCTCTGCTTCCTGCTGCAGCTCTACAGCTACGAAAACATAGCCGGTGAGATCGCCGACGATCGCTTCCACGAGCGTCTGGTGTGGAGAGGCAGCAACCACACCAACGACCTGCAGGACGGATCCATCTACATCCTCAACGTCACCTACAACGACAGGGGAACCTACATGTGCATCTTTGACCGAACGCTCATATACACAAACTATGAGTACCAGACCAACACCACCAAGATCATCCATCTCAACGTGGTGCCACGATGTAAGCATGGGGCGGCCGGGGGTGACTCTAAGGGCTGGGATATATACTTGCAAATGTTCTGCCTGGTCTGTGTTCAAACTTGCTGTTAACTACGAAGGCACAACGTGGCCAAAACGGTAAATACTGGTGGGTACCACTAGGGGGAGTTACAAGCTGCCGGTCCGTTGTATTTCCGGCTTTTTTCCACTTACAATGACTTGAAAATGGACTTTGAAAACGATGAAGAAGGTTTGATTATTCTACTTTTAACTGTAGAAACTAAACGGAAAAATTCCCGCCGCTTTTAGATGCGCAGACTGACGTGCCAAACAGACATTAGAAACGTGTGGCAGCCATGATGCAGCAAGTATATCCCGGCCCTAAGCAGACCTGCTTTCAGGTCCTTGGAAGGGAATGTATTTATGATGCGATGTTCAGTAATAAAGAAACAAAACAAATTAGAAGAAAAATTATTGACATTATCAAGAGGAACTTTATGGTTATAAAAAAAAAAAACCGTGGGCCGAGCATTGAACCCTGAGGGACACCCACGCAATGTTTGAGGTGCTTCTTACTGGAAGATTCTGTGTGCTTGTTGAGGATAAAAATCCCTTGAAATTACAAATGGACTACCTCAAAAGATCCTAGCCCTTCAGATAAGTGCCTATAGTCATTCTTTCATTTAATTTCAGGAAAAAAGAAACATTTCTGTCTATTAAAGAAAGCCCAGACAGTGAACTTACTTAAACTAATTCTAGACATTAAACAAGTCTTGGTTCTGTCTGTAAAACACTCTCAGAAGCACTCAGCCTCTCAGAGATTTAATAATGCATGGTTGCTTTTTCTGTTTGCGGCGAGCACAGCTGCAGGCCGGAGTTATTCGTCTGTTAGACAAACACTGCATGAAAGGAGTCCCAGACCAAACAAGGCAAACAGCCATGCAAACTGTCCCGGAGCAGGAGTATTTACTGGGATTCATTTGTGTTTGCTGTCATGGCTTTTTGTGCAGAGGCCAACGTTCCTGCATATCCCTGTGGTGTAAACACTTCATGTATTATTTCTGTTGTTTAATGTTTGTTTTATTTATAATTAATTATCTTTTATAATATAAAAATGTTTAATATACAAACATATCCTTGCTATATTCCAGTTCTGCAGGTTTGTTCTTGTTTTAAACAGACAAGATGCAGAAAAGAAAATGGAAAAAGTAATTCATGGTCAAGTAAAATGTAAAAAGTAAAATATCTGTTTAACAACTTGTATGTAAATACTGTAGCAGACAGAGACTGTTGCTGAAAAAGGTCTCATTGGAGGGGGAGGGGGTCCTTTGAGGAAATCCATTTGTAATTTTAAGGGATATTTATTCTGAACAAACACACAGAATCTTCCAGTAAGAAGAACCTCAAACATGTCATGGGTGTTCCTCAGGGTTCAATGCTTGGCCCACTGTATTTCTTTCTTTTATTTTTTTCTTTTCTTTTTTCTTTTCTTTTCTTTTCTTTTAATTTATTTTATTATATTATATATATATATTTTTTTGTTTTTTTTCCCTTTTTCTACTTGAACCTTTTCCAGACTAAACTTGTTGCGTTGCTTATGAACAGTGGTGACTTTAACACAGCATCTGCTGTAAAGTTCAGGAATGAACAGGCATTCAGTCCCGATCCAGCCTCATTTCTTTACATAATGTCAGGCCAACAGGAAATAGACGTCATGATTTACTGAAATTAACAAACAACAGTATATGATGCAAAAAAAAATTGGACTTGTCAATTTCTAAGGTTCGTAGGTTGGATCTTTGGTCTGAGCAGCTTCAACATGGTCTAAAGACAACCTGGATGTCATTTCTTTAAGTGGTCTTCAGGAACAGGATCCTTCAAGTACTTTCCAGAACTCTTCTTTGGATGTTTGAGCCTTCTGCTCTGATCTCTGTCAGACGACCCCACACTGCTTCAGTAAGGTCTCGGTTCAGCGGAGGATTCATTCCCCCATCAAACCCGTTTAGGTCTGGGTTCTGGGGAAGATCCGTCTCTGTCCATCAGATCTGTTTTCAGTCCAGTTCTTGGGTCATGTGACATACCTCAGCCTTTTCTGATGAGGCTTGGGCCTAATGTAGGCGGATCAGCTGAAGGTCCAGATGCATCTCAGGTCCCGGTCCAGGCCTCCAGCTCATTGGGAATCAGCTTGTTGTATAATCCGATGTCTGATCTTTCCGTGCTTCTTTAAAGAAATGAGAACAAATGTTTGCTTGGAACAAAGAGCCTGAAGATCCAGTTTAAACTGGTTCTTTGCTACGTTGTCGCGCTCATCCTTCCTTTGAGCAGCCTTTGTTCTGCTTGGATGACTCATAGGTCTAGTCTCTCTGAACAGGAACTGGACGGGAAACGGGGTAAAGGACCTTCCAGAAGATGGGACACTGTTGATCAGGAGCTTTTTAAAAAAGTTTTACTGTGGCGGACTGTAATCCAGGACACCAAGTCGGACATTAGGAGCTTGTTTTATGTTTTAATCTGAGCGCGGCGTCCTGCGTCTCTGCAGTCACCAGAGGAATGGCGTCCATCCTGTCGGAGGTGATGATGTACGTCTCCATCATCGGGCTGCAGCTCTGGCTGCTGGTGGAGATGATCTACTGCTACCGGAAGATCTCGGCGGCGGGAGAGGAGGCTCTGAGAGAGAGCGCGTGAGTAGCATGTCCAGATCCCGCTGGGTCGGCCAAACGTCCCGACTTCCACACAAGCTGTGTCCATCTGTCCTTCCACCCTGCTCTGACCTGCTCTCCTGGTTTTCTCCTCTCTTCCAACCTTTCTCTGTCCTGCAGGGAGGAGTATTTAGCTATAGCGTCGGAAAATAAAGATAACTGTGCAGGTGTACAAGCGGCTGAATAGCGTTGGTACGTCAGCTTCTTTTTTCTCTTCTTTGTTTCCAACACAACTCACTTTTCCCATCTTCTGTTCTAGTTTCTGGTTTCAGGTTGCGACAGAGCAGAAACGCCTTGTTGTTCTGCTTTTAAAACGACATGTTATGGAGTTTATCATTTAATCATACTGAAGCCAGAATGAGATTCATACTGCTGCTTTATCTGGTTAAACAATGTGAAAATACAAGAAGGAAACAAAAAGGGTTAGAAAGGCAAAGGTCATGCACATCTTTAATAAATACACAAAGTTTTAGGAAAAATGCGTGTATTAAACAGACTAATAGAACTAGAAAAAACACAACCCATCAACAGGAAACCCAAAATGTAACCATGACCCATAAAATAAGGGCGACGGTCTCATTCCTCTATCTGGGTCTGAGACCATCAAAGATGTCTGACCGTCTACCGTCTATCAGCAAACCGAAGCCCAATGAGCCGACAGTTAACCATCCACCGTCATAAAAGTGCAAGATCTGTTTGCAAACACCTCAGCAACCAACAGGCAGAGTTAAAAGTGCAGCTGCTGAGGGAAAACAGAGCAGGTGGAAGTTCTCAGGCGTGAAAGGACCGCCCCCTAGTGGCCAGTCAAACACTATGATGTCATTTACACACATTTCATGTTAAAGATAGAGCAGAGATGTTCGGACCCAAGGGAACATAAATGGAGTCAGCACATGACACCACATATGTGCAACTCTGCATACAGATGTGGAAAGGTTTTTTCGGACAAGCTTAACTATGAACACAATCAGAATTTTTTCCAAATTAAAGAATTTTAATGGCTTTTTTAAGGTTTGTTGCATATTTTAGCGATATCTGTAAAAAAAGAAACTGCATTTGAAGACCTAAAAGTGATTCTTAATGCACTATTCTGAACATGTTATTTATTGTTTTAATGTTTTTTAATCTATTGTCTGCGCTTTGGTACAATGTTCTTGTTTTAAATGTGATGAGAGAAAATGGACTATATACATATATATATATATATATATATACATATAATATGTATATTGCTTGAAATCATAAAGACAGCATTGTTTAATCTGTTCCTGAATCAGCTCCTGTTTATGTTCAATACATTTGTGTTATTAAAGTTACTCATTATGTTTTTAAAAAAAAACTATTATTTATTTTAAAAAATGTTAACAGAATATTTAGCGATAGCTTGTTAGCCTTTAATACCTAAATAACAAATGCATATTATTAATGTTCATTTAAGCTACTATGAGGTCACACAATCCTCATTCCTTTATTTCTCCATATTGTAGATGTCATCGTTTGAGGTCGAGTGTTACAGCTGTGATTTCCAAGCTGCACTGAATGCATCAGAACTTCTTTCACCATGTTAATTCCTTCGCCGGTGGCCGGTTTTATTCGTCTTTTCCTGCATTATGTGCTGATAAAACATCTCAGTCTGGTCCAGAAAACCGCGCTGCGGAGCTTTAAAACTGAACTCTCCGTGTAAGAGATGCATTCTGGGTCGTTTCAGACTTTCAGTCGACTTGCATCTGAAAACTGCAAAGGAGCAAAAATCGGATCATTTCGTTTATATGATCCCTGAAAAACCAGATCGTAGCTGAGATTGAAGTTCTGGGAAGATTACATCATTTCCACACTGGCCCAGTTAGAACCAGACTGAACCAAGGGTTGCATGTTAAGGTTGGAGATGCTGAATCTGGACAAACTAAGACTTCTGGGAAAGTTTCCCCTGGAAGGACCTAGCAGCGAGGAGAATGAAAATCAGAGCTTTTTACTCTCCTCACCCCTCAGAGTTCATCAACCTGGTCTGATGGTTGCCATGACATCATGACTGCCTGTTTTCTCTGTGATGAATCAGCCGAAACATTTAGTAAAACATGAAAACTATCAGCTTATTGTGCCTCTTTTAAAATCTAACATCTCTGGACTTTGGCGCCCTCTTGTGACAAAACTCGATTTTACTTCACACGGATGGAAAATGTTAACTTCTGGACTCAATATTCGGATTCTATTTTCATCCGAAAACATCCCAAAATTCCTGTTAAATATCAGGACAAGCTGTTTCTCTTTTTAAAAATTACTTTCTTCTGCAGGTCCAGGAAGAATTCAAGGCGGCTTCTTTGAGGGCTTCCACTTCCACCTCATCTTATCCTCCTGCCACGGCCACTCGGCTGCCTCCGTCCTCTGCAGACGGCGGACGATGCGAGCAGGAAGAGGAGAGATTTCTTCATGGAAACATTTTTTTACGTGACTCTGCAGGATGGAAGCATCAGAGCAGAGCGGAGCTGTAAATATGCAAACAGATCTGCTCAGATCATCGATCACATGCAGAAATTACAATCCCATGATGTACATTCCCCGTTTGCATGCAGCTGACATGATATCCTGTCACCTTTCTAACAGTTTAGCTTCATCATCCAGCTTTTCCTCCGCTAAACTAACAAAGCCTTTTTGAGCAAATTGCAACTTTTACGCATTAAAATGTAAAGAAACTAGGACCAAACTTATTTTATTTTCTAATACTGGTAAAAATGAATCCCAGCATATTTCTGACTGCAGAGGAAACATTTTGCTTTGCTGCTTAACATCAACATATAACCCTAAATAATCAACGTTTGGATTTTTTTTCTGCTGAATTAAATGTAAATCTGAACGAAACAAAGAAAAGATCTGTAAACTACGCGATGAAAACTAAAAAAGCAGGTTTATTCTATGCAGAGCGACAACACAATGCTTCAGAATGTGGAATAAAAGCAGAGCAGGTTTGACCCAAAACTACGCAGCAGCATGAGGACAAAACGTTGTCATGCCTGGACTGAAACTTCATTTCTGCAGCTCAGACTGAAGGTTGAATAAACAGCGCCGCCTGGTGGCCGATATTATAACTACATCGATTATTAAATACGATGAAAAGCAGTAAAGACCTGCAGAAAACGTTCTGTGATATTAAGCGTGACATTTTCGGGGCTTCTGCAGTGTAAACAACGCAGACACCTGGCTGGATAGGCTCCGCCCACTTCCCAGCTGGAAATCCGACTTCAGGAGGCCGTTACCGTTAAAACTTCCCAGTCGAAGTTCAAATCGAACGCACAATAAAACTAAAGTCGCTAATGTTGGAGAGCTAGCAATATTTGAAAGTAGTGCTTCCGCTAAACCCCGCCCACTTCCATTAACGCACCACAGAAAGCCACGCCCTCTCCCGGAAAGCCCCGCCCCTTTAGTTAACGCAACGACACAAGCCACGCCCCTTCAGTTAAGCAAGTCTGCAGCTCTCTGACAGAAGGCGGACTTTTTCGTTCCGTTTTATGAACACATGATGCTTTGACTCCTCTCAGGATTAAAGGACCAGTTCACCCAGTATAACAACGTGTTTCTAACAGGATTAGCATTTATAGGTTTAATAAACTTAGAACAGTTTATTTAAACTATTTTTTTCTGCTCATTTACATATTTTATATTAAAAGACGAAGTTAAGGCGACTTGTTACATTTTAGTGGGAAAAAGTTGGAAAACTTATCGATTTAAGCAAAGACGGCAGCGTTTAGATCGGAAGCAGCCGTTGAGCCGCGTCGCGACGTTTTTAACGCAGACTAAACCTCCACTGAGCTGATCAGAACCATTATCTGTGGATGTGACGTTTACGCGGAATACGAACATTTAGCGTTGCGATTCTCGATTCTCCTTATCTCGGAAACGTGGATCAGCTGTTTACAGGCCACACATGCGGAGTCATGGTTTCACTTCCGCACAAAACTCGGATCTTTGTGGTTCGTGTTCGTGGCAGCTAACGCTTGAACTAGCAGCAACCGATCGTGTCGCAAACCAAATCAAACTGCTTCAAACCAACGTCAGAAGTGCAGAATCAGCTTCTCCTGCTCCGTTTGTAATATCAGGACGGGGAATCTCATTTTAAATCTCAGCACATCCTAATTAAATCCACGACTCAGCGAAAAGGTAGAACTGGACTGACAGCAGAGGTGATTATTAACAGAACAGTCATGTTTTAACATGTCTGAATCATCGGGAACAGACGCCTATACACCAGTTACCCCAGTATAACCCTTTCAACCATCAATCCCAGGAACGGAGCAGCTCCCTGAGGATCCGGGAGAATCCGGCCGGATTCCTAAAGATTCCGAGGATCCTCTCAGAGAGCTCCTAAATTAACCTAAAGCTTCCCAGCAAGGAGTCTGGGCCCGGGAGAGATTCCAGAAAGTTCCCGGAGGACTCGGACAGAAGCTGCCGTCTCCGTGAGGAGGCGTGGCTAAACCCGTTGCTAGGTGTGAGTTATCGTTTCAGAAGCTGTGATTGGTTGGTCCTAAAAGCTAGATAATAAAATACTTATGGTGATAATGGGCGAAAGATGGAGCCGTAAACTCTTAAACTTAATCATCGAGTCTGATCTCATGAAGGCTGAGTAACTAAATTACACAAAAATAAACGCATATTTGTGAAATAAATGATAAAATTATCCAACAAAACTCTGGCCCAAAGTATCCAGAAGGGTTGGTGGAAAAACTAGTTTTAAATCAGAATCGAGATTCAGAATCGTTTCAAAGTTTCCAAGAATAGATTTTTTTAAAGGCTAAAAATTATTAGCTTGACTTTCAAAGCTGCTGCTAAGTGACAAAGACCTGTTAAACGTTACCAGGTTAGCTAAGTTTAAACTGTTTTTTGATGAAAATGATCCGTTTTCTTTCAACTAATGAAACAAACAACAAAACGCGCCGATAGAGGAACGGAGTTAATCGGCACGTTTTGTTACTAAAAGAGGAGAATCGATACAGAATCGAATCGTTACCCCAAGAATCAGAATCAAATTAAATCATGAGTTGTTGCAAGATTCACACCTCTAGCATCCACATGGTGATATATATATAGCTATATATATATATTTATTTGCATATATTAACACAAATGCTGGTCATTTTAAAATTTTCAGCATGTATAGATAAATGTAAGACAATCAGACCGGCTTAAACCGATTGGCCGTGAAGCGCCTTCAGGTCACGTTGTTATGAATTGGCGCGGTACGAATTAAGTTGAATTGAATTAAATTAATCGGATCAACACAAGCCGCTTCCATCCGCCACCTTGTCCTCACCGTTGGAGCTCTCCTCTGAGGATTCTTTAGCTTTACTTGGATCTGCTCTTCCCTTTTAGGGGAAATTCTAAGAAAATAGCTCGTTGCACTAAGAATCTTTGGGAAACTGGGCCCAGGTCTCTGAAAGCAGGATCAGATGTTTGCATGTGCAGCTCACTGATCCGGTCCTGATGCAACAATCATCCTGCTTTCCCCAAAAGAGGAAAATCTGAAAAACGCCACATTTTTAATTTCCCTCTGGGATGAATGAAGTATTTTTCATTCATGTCATTAAAAAAGGCAGAACTGTTTAATCTTTGTTTTATTTTCTAATAAAGTGGTTTAAGTAAGAGTTTTTAGTAATAATTAGTTAATGAATGAAGCATTTCAGTTTTCTTTTCCTTTATTTTAGTCTCATATGTCTCTAAAAATGTAATTTTAATGTTGGATAACGGAGCAGAAGCAGCTTCCTCTTCTTTTTCTGTGACTTCATGAAACTCTGAACAGGTTTTTAAATGCTAGAAATGTCCAGCACGGTTTTTATTAAACCACCAGAGACCTTGTGTGTTTTCCTGTGAAGCACAACGTGACCATCAGCTGAGTTTGTCACAGCGGGAGCTTCCAGATGTTTTAGTGTCTTTGTCAAACCGAAGGGCTCGGCTAATCGCTGTAAACTCACTGCCGTGGGGCGAACGCACCACGAAACGTGTCCACGGTGCCTCCCGGAGCGAAGAAAAGACGAGAGAGATGAAGCCTCGATGCAGATCCTTCATTTAAAAGCTGCTGCACTGTGATTTTTACACTATAAACACAGAATTTATGAATAAAAAACACAAAAACTGAAAAAGTTAATTTTGACTTTCACTGAACTCACAGAGCCGCCACGTCGTGTTCTGGTGTTTTCTTTCAGGACCAAATGAAACTGCCGTCTTCTCCTCGTGTGTAGCTTTTCTCATGTTGCTTCCTACAATAAAGAAAACAAGGATTCAGACTGGAGTTTGAGTCTTTTTACAGTTTTACACTTTAAAACCTGAAATTTGAGGTGTTTTTGCAATAAAATAGACAATAGACAAGATTATCAAGACATAAAGCAAAGCTGAGTAAGGTGCTATCAGTCATGGGTTAACTCGTCATTCGTCCAATTTCATCTTTATTTTATGCATTTGATCATATTTTCTAACAGGATATTTGTCAGGATAAAATACTAACGTAAGCAGCCAGGAAGCCATTATTGACCTTAAACACAATTAAACCCGATTTGTTTATCTTTTAATGTTGTAGTTGTCTTTGTGAGAGGCAGACTGTGAGTGTTGAGATTTCCAAGCTACCTTAGGAAAGCTCAATAAGAAGGCCTACGACCGTGAAGACATTTATAAACCACTAAAATAACCTTAAAATCAATCCTGAAACGCACGGGGAGCCAATGCAGCGATTTTAACACTGGTGTAATGTGTTCCCGCCCCCTGGTCCTCGTC
>JAVQJG010074319.1:0-10217 GCA_036024015.1 Craterocephalus amniculus | reverse complement strand
CTCATCATCTGCCTGCTCTTAAGCTCCTCTCATGCTTCATTCCAGTGCAGGTTCTTCTCCCGTTGTGACCTTCAGCTCTGAGCCGGTTCCTGCTGCTGCTGCTGCAAAGTGTCAGTCTCTTTCCCTGCTTGGATTGAGTTGTTCCACTCCGAGTCCTTGCAGTGGTCCTTGCCACGGACACCTTCTGTCCAATAAAACCTGTGAATTGAGTCAAGCTTTTGAATCCTCCTTTTTCTGGCTAACAGCCATAACAGGGTCAAGTACTCAGACAGACAAAAGTTAACCAATGTGTGCCTTTGATCACATTTAGGGGTCGTTTAATTATTATACGAACGTCTTTCAATGGAAATAAAAAAGCTGGTCAAGGTTAAGTCGCCAGTCCATTGCAGATTTTATAAACTTAATTATAAAGTAATTACACAATGTAGACAAAGTTTCCCGGGTTTTGTTCACACAACACAGATGTCCTTTTTGGACTGGCTCCGTTTATTATTTCAGTGCAATGTATAAAAGAAACTTTAGAACCCTTAGAGCTGAGAGTTGGCAGGGCAAGCATATGCGTGGGTCACTAATCACACACAGATGCACAAAATATGCATGGGCCTGTAAGTAAATACTCTTAGAAGATCACCTAATTCTGTGTGCCACATTCCATGAAAAACTACAGCTCATACAAAGGGATTTTTTTTTTTTTTTTTTAAATGGAGCAGGATCTGGCTATGCCTTATAAAGCTCAGATCTTCTCTTTTTCCTGGGCATAAAAACCGATGGAAGCGCTGAGAATCTGGATGTGGGTGGAGCTCATTACATTTTCATAGACTCCCATCTGAAAGATGAATGAGATCGAAAGACATGCCCTATGCAATCCTTTTGTTTTTAATTGTAAAACCTTAAGATAACAACTGGAAAGGGCTTTTCAGGTTAGGAAGGGAAATGCATTGTGGTAATAAAACGTCTCCGCTGTGAAATAAACACAAATACGTGCATCTTTACTAAGAGACCTGAGAACCCCACTTACATACCTTACATTTCAATTTCTTTAATGAAAGCTTGATTAATTATAGTGGCACAACCTCTTTCTCTACTGAATCTAATCTCCATAAGAGAAAATAAGCCCACATGCTCATTATTATAATTAGCCATAAAATACAAGAAAGTCCTATTAGAAGAACAACAGATGAGTCAACATATAGGATACTCCCTCAGTAACTTATCAAAGCAAAAATGGCTTAAAATAAGCTGGAAAACCTCAGACACCTGATGCTTGTGCATGCTTGTGAGATGCATCTGCTGACAGGGTCTGTGATGACTTTATGCATGCGAATATGCCAACATCCCGCTTCAAGGTGAAAGCTTGCATATTATTCATATAAGCAACCCTCTTTCTCAATCAGCATTTTAGAGGCAAAAACAGATTTCATATCAAGCAACTGGTGGTGTGTATGCATGAGAGACAATGGATGTGAATTGATTTGCATGTTATAAGCATGCGTGTCTGTGTATGTGACAGGTGTGTAAGAAAGGTGTGACATCCAATACAGACGTGCAGGATCCGTTCTTTGCCCATGTGAAGTCATTAAGACGCGGCACCAACGGAGATCAAAAAGCTGGATCAGCAGAGTTGATCTCCATTTGACTGTTTCATATTCCGTTTCATCCTACCCCCCCGACCGCATTCCTCTCTCCTTCCCGCGGTCCTGCTCTGATTCTGTGATCTGCAGACTGTGGCCATGCGGCTGCTTTGATCAGTAGTTTAGTTCCTTTTCATGAGTGCCATGAGTGGAGATATAAAACCGGACTGGGACTGATAAGAAGGGAAGCTCCTTATGCAGCTTTTCATGGTTCCAGAACTGGGGTTTTGATGCGATACTTAGACCAAAAATTCCAATTCCAATGATGAGACATTCCCAAAGTAAAAACCTAAAATGTGCAGAAAATGAATGGAACAAAAACAAAATGATGGAATGGAAATTTGATTTATATTCACACCAAACTTTTCAGATCGAGGATCAAGTCATGTCATTTTGACACATCACTGCTGCTCATAAAAAGGTTAAATAACTGCAGATAAGTTCAAGCAGCACTTCAGTCTAGACTGTAATGACCCATTTTTTACTCCTTAGATAATTCTGGTTGTTTTAATGACTTGAGGTTAACTCCAAACTCCTCTTTACCACCTTTCATTTAAGCAAACTGGAACTGTCATCCTTAATGAGCACCAAGTGTGTTCTTGACCTCAATAAGATTTACTGTACGTGAGTTTTTTTATTTTTTCCCCCTCATATTTGCAGCTAAATTTCACTTGATAAACTGCAATAAAAGGTTTAATACAAATTTGTGATGAAACTGTGCTTACCATCAATAAAGCTGACTGAGTATTCAAGAAAGAAGTTGTCTTCATTAGTAAACCAAATTGAACATTTTGTTTCAACAGCCAGGGACTTGTGCTGTGGTTAAAAAATTTGCCACTCATAAAGTAAACTAAACTCATTTGAATGTTAGCCAGTGTGCGGGAGAAAAACACCTTTGGCTTAAACTGTTGTTGTTTTCTTTGAGCTGATGTTTCCAGGATATTCTCCTATCCTTAATGTGCTCCGAGAATTGCCTTCATTAAATTCAATTCATTGGCCTTCGGAGGCTTGTGTACCTTTCCATGAGAAAAACAAAATGATTAAGGAAGATGTGAAATGTAAAATGTATTTTCTAAGTCTAAACTAAATGTGAGCTTGAACCCAAAACTCGATAATTCATAGAAAACATCTAACAATTCCTTTACAGATATGACACTGTGGCGCATACCATGGTAAGGTAAGACTTTTGATTAATTATGTAATGTATAATTTGTAATGTATAAGCTGTAAACAAATTACTTAACCCAAAGTAAACATTGAGTAACTTATCATTTCTTAAGGAACTATGTGAAAAGACGCATCCTGCGATCATGGAAAATATTTTCCTTTTTCAGCTTCCTGGCTAAAAAAAGGCTGAATAAATATAATTTAAAAAAAAAAAGATTTTAGTCTGTTTAAAGGAATACTCAGTAACTCCAGCCCAAACGTCAGCCTAGTGCAAGTAATATTTGATGCTCTGAAGGAGCTACCCTCAGACACCAGACATTGTAACTTTGGCGGGGACCATTGTCCATGAGGAAGCAATGTGGCTAGGAAAAAAAAGATCCTAAATGATCACCTTATGTTTTGAGAAATAAGATAAGAAAAGGTTGCACATCTTGACATGTTTCACAAGTGTTCTCAGTACTCTGACTCCAAAATATTCAAATAAACCATGCGTCTTCTCAAACTTTTGAGCCAAAGTCTAAAAAGTACAAACAGGTCCCAAATTGTTGAATGCAAAACAAAATTGCATCACAACATTAAAAAAGATTTTCTCTACTCCATTGACACAATTGGGACAGCTTACAGCAACTGTCTTTGATTTTTAGAGGAGGAAACAAAAACATCAATTTATAGTACCTGTAAATGTTAAAATGACAAGTCTTTCTACCCCATACATGCTCCATCTATGCTTTAACATGCAGAATGAGCCCTGATCCAATCATTATGTCTGCCTCTATAAGCCTGTTCAGCAGCTATAATAAATAGCTGTTTGGTACGATCAGTCAGGCTTCTGTTTTTCTACCACAATGCGTGTCCCCATGCATCAGGTTTGTCTGGGAGCTTTTCAACATTTGAGGATGTAGCCTGTGGAGACTAAGAAGAGGCCAGCATCCTGCACAGCCCAAACTCCAGCACACACCCCACACAAACAAAAGAAAAGAAGAATTTTATGATCTAAAGCAGAGTCTGACCGGCGCAGAGGTAAAACCAGAGTAAACACTGGGGCGACTTCTGAGAAGTGGAGGATGCTTGGAGCTGCTCTGGCTATGAAAAAATACACTCACAGATGGCTTCCTTTTTACTGAAAAGGTAAGAGAAACTATAAATATAGGAGAAAAATAACACACAATGCCAAGTAGATGCTAAAGGTAGGCTACTGTTCGTGCATAGTGCATTCAGCACGTTGTCACAGCAAATAGTTTGCTACGTCTGAACAGTGTTCGTTCAGTCAACGATGAAGTACATTGTTTTACTACTTTAAGGAGATTCTGTGAAAAATAAAATGTGTGAAAATACATTGTATAGCACATTTGGTTTGCTGTAGCACATCAGTTGTTAAAATGCAAGTCAGCACTCTCTCCTTTACCTGCTAGTACTTACAGGTTAAAGTATTGTTTTAGTAGCAGGAGTACTAACAGTAAGTAGGCTACTGTAAAAGGCAAAAATAGTATCTGATGATAAACGTTGCATACGTTTGCTTTTATTGACGGAGAATAATATGCTGGTTACAAAAAGTAAACAGTGACATCTGCCGCTTTCAGCAGGGACTCGTAAAAAGACAATATGATGACAATATGAGCCATCAAATTCTAAGCTATGAGCTAACCCGGAGCTAACCAGCTAACAGAGGTAGGCGTGCTAAAGATAAGGTGCACTGTTAGCTGACTATAAACCGTGGTTGTGCTACTCTTGGTCTTGTTTTCCCAGATCTGACGCCTGTCAATCAAAAGGACACGCCCCTAATTATGAAGATTTTTAAGTTTAATTAACATCGAAATGAAGGAGTTACATTTTTTTCACTCCCTCCACAGTTGTCATTGAGGCAAACCTGACCGTTTAAACCTAAAAAGTTTTTTTGTACCTGGGTCTAAACATGTTTAATTTTGCTGTAATGTTTGCCTTTTTTTTTACATGGGAGTCAATGGGAAATTGCTCTGTTTTGTAGCAGCACCCAGTGGATGAGGGGGGAACTGCAATTTTTGCCACTTTCACATAGGCTCCAGGTTCCTAAGCCGGAGGTTGTACGCTTGTTCAAAAACTAAGCAATTACATAAAGTCCCTTTAACTTGGAGTGTACTAAACCACTTTGTTATTGAAATTGCATTTGATCGAGCAAGTTAATGGTGTCTGTTTTCCACTTGTGTTTGCAACGTGTTGCAAATAATGATCTGGGCTTAAATCCAACATTAAATGTATGCAATACTTAATGTAGGAACCTTAGCATCGAGTAGCCTAAATGTCCAACACTGAGTCACCGGTAGCACAATGACCGGCGTTTGTGTTCCTTATAAATGTTAATGTAAGTCATAGATTCTGCGCACATTTTTCCTCTTCCCTTTAAACACCAATCAGCAAGAATAAAGTTATGTTTACAGGAGCTCATTAGCGGGGCCATTTTGTCAAGCAGTTCCAAGCTGTTGTTTCAAGTGAGCTTTTCGGTGTCTCTTGAAGTTGGAGGTCATGTCGGGTTGCTCTCTAATTGGGTGTCAAGAGGATTCTAAATATTTTCACACCCACACGGCAGACATATGCACATACACCCCAATACACACAAGTGGCAAATGCCTCCCAGTTTAATTGGTCAAATATGATTCCCTGACCAGTGCGAAATCATAAAGCTCCCCCCACACACGAGCACACACATCACTACATATTGTAGTGATGTATAGTAGGAGCTTCTAATAAGGATTTATCAGGCCTGTGGATCTGCAGAGGGATGGAGGAAGCTGAGCTTTGCCGGTCTAGATGCAGGCATCTGAAACGCTTTGATTTCGACTGCTGCTGTTGTTGTTTCCACGCACTTAAAGCCAATTAAAATGCACAGCAAGGTTGGACAGACGTCGTTTGTTTGCGGAGAAATTTGTGAGACAAGTTTCTCTGTTGTTCCGGTAAAAGCTGCATAGATATAATGGATTATTTATCACTGACAGGCTGCAGTGAGAAACGGGCATCATGCCTGGATTCGGTGTTCAGGAAGAAAGGCAGACAATAAAAGGGAAAGAAAAGATTAAATAAAACTCCACCAATCCTGACAAAATTTCTGAGACATTCTCTCTTCATCATGAAAGTTTCCTGCAATTTACTGGTAGAAGCAGGATATTTTCCTCCTTTGCCCCACACAATCTTGTTTCCTACATTTTTCCGATGATATAAAACACTCATACAATAATAAACTGTAATATAAACTAACTTCTTACAACGGTTCCATTACTGTGCCTAAATGTTTAACTCGAGTGCACCTCGAGCTCACTTTTTCCACTGGCCTTTTGCCCATTATCCATATACAACAAACTTCATTATTAACCTAACATTACGTTTATAATTATAATTTAAACATAAAACGTGAAATTCCTCAGATATGAGGAATAAGTTATGTTGAATGATTGGATCCAGGGCACCCTGAGCCATCTATTACCAGGGTAGGGTCATGCCTAGCACCCAGGAGAGCCAGAACTGTGCCAGTGTACCCAACAAAGCATCCGAGAAATTTCTAGTGTGGGTACATCAATCCAAATATCCAAACCAAGGCTAGTATTAGTATCAATTGATACCAGCCTGATAGATGTATTTCTTGTAGAGGACGTTCAGGCAAAAAGCCAAATTATACGAATGGGAGCCTGATGAATAGTAGCTTTTGCTTTGTTTTAGCAATTTTCATTGTTGACTATTTTTCTAACAATTGTGGGAGAAAAAAACAAACAGTTGTTATTTTAATATTTTTATATCGTTTACAGACAAAAATGCTAAGATTTAAATTTCTCTGTACAACAGTTCAGTTTAATCAAAACATGTTTTATTTGATGAAAATAATTATGATCAATAATTAAAAAGCTAAATCACCCAAAGGTTGGGAAATTTAAAGCAAAAGATATCAGAGATACTTTTTCCAAAAATCTCCTGATATGCTATAAAATGACTGGGTTTTATATAGAATTTTGGCATTTCACTCTTTACGATGACATAACTTGGTTGTGATGATTTCATACTGCTACTGAATATTCAACGTGGGCACAAATCTGATCAGCTGGCAACAGGAGGACCCCGTGGATTCTCCTCTCTTCAATGTCTGGTGTGAAAAACAACAGCGCTGTCACAAACAGTCAGAAAACAACACTTTCCTTCGAAGACCATCTGCGACACGTGACAACTAACAGGTCATTTGCAATGATGAGAATGGCAGGAATCTCTCCTGTTTTGCATTAATGGGGGCTCCGATGCCACCGTGTGTGACCGGGATGATGAGTTTATGGCCAGGAGTGCAGAAATTAGAGACAGCCTGTCAGATGAGAACAGAGTCAGGGTTGAATCGTTGTCTGGGTGAAGCTAACAAATCTACAAGTGTCCTCCAAGTCCTGCTGACAGCTCCTCATGAACATGGAGCTTACGGTATGATATATAACACAAGAGGGCAAGGGCAACATTAAAACCATCTTGAAGCAATTTACGATATCCTCTTCTGTTTCTCAATAATTTATCTTTCTTATCTTTAGCTCTGACAAAGACTGCTGTAGAGGCAAAGTGAAGGAGGCGAAACCCACAAAACTTCAAGGTTAGACAGTCTTCTTTTAACCCTGCAAAAATAAAAACGTGGAAAAGGAACCTCTTCAACCTGATGCTTCTCACCAAAGCATGTCAGTGCAACAGCACTCTCGCCATTATCGGAACTCATCCACTTCTCCGGAATTGCCTTGTGCCTGTGAAATTAATGACAGGCATTTGTACAGTGACAGGCAGCGCCCAATACAACTGTAATCTCTCTCCAACTGTGTTGCGACACGGCAGAGGACACAAGGAAAACAAATGGAGAGACAACGAGGCTTGTCATTAGTCTCGGCAAGGACTAGAGGACATGGGAGGCTTGTTTAACATTTAGAAACGAGACACCAATCTCCTGACTGTTTTACGTTTTTTCATCTATGATATTCATTTAGAAACTGGGATGGGAAGGTTACCAAGAATACAAACACAAGCAAAGAAGTTATTTAAATGGCTAGAAAACAAAAAAACTGCTTAGGGGGAAAATATGCAGATAACTTATCTTCGACCTTTTAGTGATTGGCTCATCTCGGTTAGGTGTTACACTTAGTCAATGTTCTATGCAAAATTTTATTTTTATCCTAAATCCAAAGGGAAGGAGTCTTGTCTCTAAAATTGAGGTTGTGATTAATGACATGCTCGATTCCAGTTTTTTGCTGGTTGTCTGTTCCATGATTGTTCATCTTGTAATTTTAATATGACCTCCATCACACACCTATGTGGAGATGTTAATATGGATACTACACATAAATCCTTGTGTGTTAAGTTCGAAGTTGAACTAAGGACAGAAATAAAAGCCTTTGCAATGATCAACTGTATGAAAATCAAACTTTTAATAGGTCTTATTTACAAACATCTCAAAGCATCCAATGAAATCCAATGATGGTGCTACATGCTATCACACCAAGTTTGTGTTGGATGTTTATCAGTTTTTCACCACAGGTTGTGGAACAGTCCATTGTAGCTGTCCATCAAATCCAACTAACAGCATAGCCTACTTGGTCAAAATGATTCTATGTACAGCCTAAGAAGCACTAATCTTTGCATATAATATACAAAGACGAGCAATGCCACCCAAACAAAGCAGAAAAGAAAAACTTTGCTGTTTTATATCTAAAATGTATATTGCAGCTGAGGAAAAAAAAAAAAACACTGAATGAAATTGCCTCCCTTGACTCAGTGTTGGAAAAGGTTCAGATAAAATAAAATACTTCTGTCGTCTCAAATGTGCCCTTGCTCCTTCTATATACTAACTTAGGTTCACTTACATCTGGATCCTCTTTTTTGATGTTTTAAAGATGACAATGGGCCCTAATTTCGCTATATTTTGGGAGTCGAAAGAGGTGTTATTCATATCAGACAATGGATTGTCAACACCCCCCACATTAACATCTCAGTGGCCCTCATTTGAAAAAATATTGCTCCCAGCCAATGATTGTGGGCATTATTTTTGGGTTAGAAGCTAATAATTTGGTCCATATTCAATTTCTGAGATTTCCTGAAAATTTCAATCTAAATCAGCTCATTATGTTTTTGCTGACAGACAAACCAATGACATGCAGCAAATACAAATCCATAGTGGGGAGGTGGCAGAGATAAGGTGGTTAAGCAGGACTTTGAAAGGTTGGTTCATATCCCACTCTTCCGTCATCTGTGGTTATGACGACCACTATCTTACACAGTTAAATACTTGTCTAATAAAATGGTAACTATTATACATAAAACTGATCACGCCACATCTAATTTATTTTAAGTCTGGGGGAGGTACTTGTAAAACTTACATTTATTTTATTTTACTAAAAGAGCTGAAAGAATCATAAGCCAAAGTGAAGAAATCCCTCAAATCTATTATTCATTCATTGGAGATATTAAAGTTTTATAAGTGGATTATAGTATTTTACAAATTACATATGAAGCAAATAACACACTGGCCTTAAAAGGAGAGTAAATATAACCAAAAAGGAACAGAATTTTTTAATAAATTCATTGTTGGAAGTAGAATGATAGAACAACATTTATAACTAATGTGTTTTGCAGTTCATAAAATATTTTTCGTCCTGCTCCTTTTTATCTATGATCTTTTGTGTTATTTTGTTTCAAGAATGAATTAAGTAAATAAAGAAAAACTGGGACACCACAGCGAACAATTGTGAGGGGTACTAGGGATGTAGAGGAGCCTTCTGGAGAATTCTGTATTATTAAACTACTAAATGTAGCCGAACACCACCAAGGTGAAAGAAGGTCCAGTCCCCCTCCACTATCAGTCTCCATTAAGGGGTCAACATGTAGGTAGTCAGCATTAGTACGCGAGACTGTTGTGACAATAAATAGGACTGGTCATTGAACACGATACACCCTATAGGAAAGGTCAGAGGTGACCATTTCTTAGGGAGGTTGGGGTACTTTAAAATTTGTAAACTGCTGTTGTTATACCATTCTATCTGTGTCCTCTTCTATGCTTTGGTGTGTTAGGGAGGCAGAACAAGGAATGATCCCTGGACCAGTGCTGGCCCGTGGCATAGACAGTACAGGCAAATGCTGGGAGTGCCGTACATCCAGGAGGCCCCAGAAATGGGGCAAGGAGAAAAGAAGGAGAAAAACCGCAACAATAAAGGTAATGTTACAGTAAAGATGATGCAATGATATTATTTTGCTGTTGGAGATCAATAGTGTTATTACAACCCAGTCTCATTCAAAAACGTGTAATACCTACGTTGGTCCACCGTGTAAAACGTAACCATTTCACAAAAACGCCTCTGAAATTGTAGTATTGCTACGTTTATTGTTCTCATTCATTTCTATGGACATACTTTAGATAACGTGACTGTCGAGCTTTTCCCAGGC
>JAVQJG010074292.1:0-38735 GCA_036024015.1 Craterocephalus amniculus | reverse complement strand
TCATGATGGAAGAATACATTTTCCTTTTAAAGGAAATCATTCAGTGTGTGTTTTTATTTATATTGCACTGCAGTACTCTTTTAAAGTGATCATATAACAACTAATCAGTACTGAAATATTATGAAAGTAGATGAAGGAGGGATAATAATACAGTTGATGCTAAATATAGCTGGACAGCGTTCCTATAACTTAGTTGACCGAATAGCAGCAGATAAGAAGGTTCATTAAAAAAGAAAAGACATGGGAAATTATTTTATCGAGATTTGAGACTTGACTTGGACTTGTGACCAAAGACTTCAGACTTGATCAAGTCTTACCCCCCAAAGACTTCATACTTGACTTGGACTTGCAAAAAATGACTTGTGAACATATCTGGGTTGATTAACAAAAAAACAAAAAAAAGCAACCCCGGCTCAAACAGTTCACCCTCTACTTTGCATTTTAAATGTCAAACACTTTAAATAAATCTGAAAACTAGCAGCAAAACATTAATAAGATCAAAAAAGAGGAGAATGTTGAAGCCACTTTCGCTGCTCTCGGGTTTACCTGACTGTTTTTCCAGCTCCCTGAGCATACTGTAAACACAGTGGTCGAAGAATTCTGGCAGAACGTCGGCGCATCGTCCGATCAGGCCTTTAATAACACCCTTCAGTTCCTTCCCGGTAAGGCAGTATGGATAGTCTGGGGTGAAAAATGAAAAGAAATGTGACACTAAACATTAATAAGGGACATCTTTGGAGCGGGTAAAAAAATGAAAGCCTGAGTGTGGCTGACCATGAGTATAGCTGCTTAGCGTGGGCTCCTTCTCTGGAGCAGTAAGATGGAGGTTGAGGTATCCTGCCAGGTCTTTGACCCATACTGAAGGGTTATCTGGGAAAAGGGTCTGACTGCGAGCCAACTGCTGCTTCAGGTCGCCGACATCCAACTAAAGACAGAGCAGGAGAGCAAAAACATGAGGGCTTCACTCTCAGAAAACACAAAGAAAGACTTGACATTTTCTAGCATGCGACGGTAATTTAAAGCTGCTACAACCCAGCTTTGTTACTGTGTAATTGAATACGGATATTTAGGCCTATAAAACACCATTATGGTTATTTAAATTGTTAAAAAAGATCACAGAGTTCATGTACCAATACAAAGGGTGATAAAGTTGATTTTTACACCAAAATAAATGATTTAGAGGACAAACTAAATCCACTTACAGCTTTGAAGGCTTCCTCTAGAGTCTTGTGACTTGCAGGTGTGACTGTATTGCTGGAGGGAGATTTCTTGGATGGTTTATTTGAAGAGGACTTCTTGCTTTGAGGCTCCGCTGGTGGTGGAACTTGCTCCTTGTTCTGCTTCTTTCCCACTTTCTCAAAGCTTTCGAAAACCGTCTCTGACATCTTAAGGGGCTCTGATGAAAACAAATGGCGGCGGTTGTTAGATTGCAGTGGTAAAATGCACAGTCTTTCAGAATTTCGTCTAGTTTTCTGCAACACTTTCTCCTTTCCTCAATCTGAACCAAAATATAGAGAACAGGGCATTTCTCTTTTAGGTTGCAGCAAATCCTATGAACCCTCCCTTCATGGCTTGCGTAATGTGCTGATATCAAGAGGAATATTCATGCAACCCTCAAAGGGGAATCTACAAAAGACTACAAGCAGCAAGAGCAAACCAAGTATCCCCAACCCCCATCCTCATCTGTAGGATGTTCTGATTTACTATTCCTGAACTTGAAGAAGCTGACAACAATGAGGAAAATGGAACTAAAGATTTACATGCTTTTTTGTCGCTTTTGTGTGCATTCTCAGTCATGCTGGTCAGATATTAGGGATTCATACTGGAAACTAAACCACAGTTGTTTTTAATATTTAACTGGCATCAAGACTTGATATGTTTTGACAGCTTAGTAAGCATTACGTCTGTAAAAAGCAGAACAGGGAAGCACAAAAGCAGAAATAATCTGAGCAAGTACGTCTGTACATACAAATGTGATTTTTATTTCTGAAGTACAGAGACAATTTCTCAACCATATTTGAATTCCAATCTGTAAAGACAATAACTGATTGCCATATTAAGTTATTTAATCATTCAATCCAAGATTTTTTAGATGATCTTTACTAACGTCCAAATTTAACCTGACTTATAAGACTGATCATTTTAAGCTAAGTTGGCGTCTTTGTCAACAGAAGGAGGCATCTAGAAAATGTGAATAACACTATGAATTTTTTTCCCCAAACACCAACTTGATGTTGACATTGGAGGTTCAGAGGGAGATACCTTGAAAAGAATTTGTTGAAATTTTGCTCACTCATGTTTATAATTCATTTTCCTTTAGTGCCTTAATCTAGGACTGCAAGCATGTTAGCTTTAGTGCAAGAACAACCTCAGCTGCACTAGCCTTTGTACTCATGATCGACCCCAGACTGAGTTACACAGCCAGACAGACACACAGAAACAAATGACTGCTAAAAGTCATGAGCAGTCATCATAAATCTCAAACAAAATGCTGAGATGAGTGTTTTCTGAGGTGAACGTGTTTGGTATGCCGGGGGGCAAAACGCTTAGAGACTACGGTGACTTAAAGTGTTGGCTATGCAATACTACTCAATACAAAAAGAAAACGCTGCCATAGTTTTTCTGCAGTTGGCGATCAAAGACCAGAGTTGCCACAAAGTCTGGCATCTACTTTCCGAGGACTTTCTGTCAACACGGTATTGATGGCATGTAATCTGAGGAGGTGTACAGAGCCCACTATGGGGTTGGATTCTCACACCAACAGAAGAGTGGCTCAATAAATTGCTTCACATGGAGATACAGAGCATACCGCTTCAGACCGCAGCAGAAAGTATTGCTTATCTGGTCACACAACTTTCCTCATATGCTGTAACAAAAACAAAGTGCTTAGGAGTCCGTTAGTCTTGACTAATTTAAAAAACACACAATAAAGAGATTTCCTTTTCCATTCACAATAAAACATAAAATGGGGCAGTATGTGAAAGTGGTAGCTGACTGGCTTCCTGAAAGAAAATATGCTAATACACATTGATTATTAGAGATCAACACTTATATTCTGCTTAGGAAATTGAGGGTTTGTACTGCCATAATAATCATACATAAAAGGCGAAGTAATTTGACCAGCCTACATAATTCACTAATGGCCTCTGGTTTGTGGTACTGTAATTCAATTAAACCCAAATGAATGCAAGAATTAAATGGAAAAACCAAAGGAACATAATGAAAAGATTGTTAACAATGTGCTCCATTTTCTCTATGGCTTCCAACTAAGTTTCTAAACCATGACAGACATGATTCAGTAAATTAAATCAATCAATTGTCATTTAAGTGACGGACCACCACGATAGTTGGACACTTTACCTGAATGGTTAATTCAGCCAAATCATTCCCGAAGTACAAAACAAATGATGAGTGGATGAAAACTGGAAATCCTGCAAATTCGGATTCTTTATCTAACTAAATATATTGATTAATATATTGCCTCCTCATATTCTATAAAATATGTTAAGACTGAAACCTTTCAGAGTAACAAGACAAAGGCATTATTCTGCTTTCCTGTTCCCCAACTTTTAAAAAAACAAACTCTTTGTCCAACGATGTTAACCATGACTACTGAGTACTACAAGCCTCCCTTGAAACATTAAAAGGGAAGAAAAATGCAATATGACCAGGCAGGGGTTAAGTCGATGGACACTACTGTTAGTAACAAATTAATATACATTTAGTGCACTGTTCTTTAAAAGCACAGGCATGTAGTAAATGTTTATAATAATAGTCATTGAATCAAACAAACATACAATGTGTAAATAAATAGTTGTTTTTAAATGTTATTGATATATATCTGATATGAATCTGTTTCCAGCTGCAAAGTATGCTAAGAATGCGTCTTATCCTTTGCTCTTAACACGCAGCGCACAAAAACATGAGGATAAGTCACGTGGTGATAAAGATTAACGTCACAAACGATTTTATTTACGTAAAAAAACTGCAATGCTTATCAATTACACAAACGTAGTCAGGAATGATGGATGGAAACATGGGGTTTAAATCGCCACGTCGTTTATCTACACAACAGTGACAGCTGTCTTTGTATGTTTTGATGGAAATAAGACCACTGTTAATGAAGAAAAAAAAATAGATATGCAATCAATAAGTTCAAAGATTGCTCTAAAGATGCAGCTACTCGGCGATGAGGTAGCCCATGTTGACACATCAGGAGAAAAGCTGCTAAGTTGCTAACTGCACATGCTAGCTTACTAGCTTCTTAATATACATCCAACACGTGAGAAAAGAGTAGCCAGTACGGTCTCAGCGTGTAAATAATGTGTCAGTGCAAAAAGCTTGAGTATGACTCCACAAAGCACTTTTAACAAAGCCACAAACAGAACAATATTACAAAATAATAAAAAATAGTACGCGAACGTTAGCTTTAAAAGCTCGCCTGTCAAATCTGCTGGCAATCGCGAGACTTCCTTCTTTACAACGTCAGCGAATACACACAAAAGTTAAAGCTAAATTCACAATTTAACCCACTATTGGTATTTTAATCTAAACTTTAGTCAGAAAGTGGAGGGTTTAGTGAACAGCAGCTCGAAACAGGCCGTGTTCACTTACGTTTGGATGGCTGCTGGTTAGATTCGCCCAGGGCTTTCCTTCCCCCGCTGCCGGATTTCTTGTCAGCCGCGTTCTTCCCTCCTCCTGAGCTGTTACTTTTCTTTCCTTTCTTCACTACCTCCCATCTCCCGGCAGAACCATTATTTGAAGCCATGTCTCGACTCCAGACGGGCTGTTATTAGTTCGGGGTACAGTGACTTCCTGGCTCCTTTGCTGCTATGGGACACGAAGACCGAACGCTCCGTCACGGCTCCAACCGTTTAACTGTGCCCGTGCCACGTCTCTTTGTCGGCCTGACGTCAGAGCGATGGATTTGAAACGTTACATTTAATTTCTCTTTAGTCGAACGAGTCCATATTTATGTTCAATATTTTATTTATTAAAACAGCATCTTTACCAATTCTAAGCAAGTTAAACCATATGAAGCAACATAATAATAATAATAATAATAATCTTAAAGATAAATGAAATAAATTTTATCATAAATATAATTCTCTATTATTGGTACCTTCAAAGACAGTGCTAGGTCCAGTTAAATAGCAAACCTGTAACAATTTTCTTTCTGGCTTCTCTCAGTGGGAACAGGTGGCAAGTTTGGGTTGCAAATGATCTCATTTAGTATCTGGCATCAATTTCCTGGATCTCCATCAAGATCGTTTCTGTTTAAAAGAGGGGGAAAGGCTTAACTAAAGACTTGTAGGCATATTGATGCTTTGTGGGCCAACTTTGTCCATTTTACTTTCTAATACATCTCACCCTTGGCCCCAAGACATTTTAACAAGTAGGACTGCTTTCTTTAGCGACATAGCAGGTGTAAGAGACTATGTATGCGAGTAGAAAATAAAGAGTTACTCTAACCTGCAAAGATGAGACATCTACAGTATCAGCAATGTGTCAGCAAAGAATGAAACAGTGATTACTTCTTAATATTTTGAAACCTCAGAGCTTTATTACATACCAGCAGAAACTCCAAATGATGCAAATTTATCACATGGCTGCCAAGGTAACAAACCGTGAGAGGATCAGATGATGCTTTTCACTCTGAGACTGGTCCAATAAATGTAGCTCACACTCAGCCTGGCTGTCATTCACAATAAAACCAAACCTTTTTGTTAGCAGCCCTATGCAAAGTATAAAAACTCAAATACAGCAACAGAGGAGTAATAATAGCAGCTAAAATGTTTAACTCAATTAACACAGTCAAACATTAGTAAATAGTAGTGTCTGTCTGTAGTGTTAATGTTTTTCTTTCTTTCCTTTTTTAAAAACATTTGCTTATTCATAGCCAGGTATTTGTCCGATAAATAAATTTCATACTGACAACCCCAACTTGGTCATTGAAAAATTCAATGCAAAAAAATAAATCAGACAAAAAAAAAGACAACATATCTCTTTAAAACAAATCTACAAAATATAAAATTGCATCTTCCTGTATCTCTCTGGCAACAGCCAGTAACTGCATGTTGGCATTTTGGATCATTTCAGTCTGTTTCGCTACATTTAGTGCAAGACCTTTAATCTCCCCAAATCCAAACCACATTTTTCTTTTTTTTCTGAAACTATAGAGCAGTTAAAAAAAAGAGAAATAAATAAAAACATAAATACAACATGCTGTCTCCTAAACAAGCTGTCAGGACACGACATTTTATGAGTAACCCCTCTCTGGTGGAATAACTTGATGAGTGAAACACATGTGATGTTTTTACCTCAGAACAATGACTTCCTTTAAGCAGGTACTACACACAAGTCAAGTCAGTGATATGTCTGTGGGCGAAAAAATCTTCACATCATATGTCATTGTATGTTACAGGATCAAAACAAATCCATGAGATGGGTCTCTCTCCTACAGGATAAAACATTTTATGATCTCACCTTGTGAGATTTCCAGCCAAAATATCAAAAGAATGAATATCATTTTGTGTAAAACATTGCTTTGTTTCATATATAAACCCTGGAACGAACGTTGATGCGTGTCTGCGTGGTCACAGATCACAGTGCTGGGTGTGAGAAGGTGACCTGCTCCACAAACATATAGATTAATCGCACCGTTGGCTCCAGCGCTGCATCTCTGTTATCACACTGCTGTTAACTTCAAACCTCTGAGAGACCAGTGAGCTAAACTAGTCCTGCGGTGCAGCTGTCCGAGCTGATAACAGGTTAGAATTAGTCGATTAAGCAAAGCCAGACTCCTGGGTTCTAGTCCAGCAGGTCTGGGTTAAGTGTCCTTTGGAAACTAGGCTGCACAACATTGCTGCTGTAGAGTTGCACAGCCATGGGCAAGGGGGGGAGAAGTCAGGGGAGGTTGCAGGAACTAATTAAAGGGAGTGAAAAAAAGATGGGCGGGGGGTTACATTATGGACTGAGTAAAGGATGAGAGGTGAGGAAGAATGATGAAGGGGAGAGGATGAGTTCAAAACTCCTCTTGGTCTCCTCGTGTTCCTTCGTCAATCTCATCATCTGGTGGAGCGAATCCCTCCTGCAAGACAGTCAGTGTTTGAGCTTCAGTTTGTGCTACTGCAGAGACACATCTCTCTGTTACAGTCTCCTCCAATTTTTTTGCATTAGTTCATATCTTGATTGCATTTCACATTTCCTCGCAACATTACATCATTCTGCAGCGTCTGGGATAAATAAGCAGCCATTTTAGCAGAAGGAGCCACACCTCTTTGTTCCTTGATGTTGTTTTGAACCTAAAGTTCACTTCAAACTGAAGTTAAATCCTGATGTAGCATGGTACTAATTAGTATCCTTAAGGTCACAGCACAAGTGAATGTTGGATTTACTAATAATAAAATTTTAATGCTCAATGAAAAGCTTAAATCAGCTTTCTAGTGATTTTATTTCTTCTAGATAAAAGATACACTATATCAATAAACGGTGGAGTTATAATTTATTTATTACACAGGAACTATCCCATGACAATGTTTTAGACTCTTCCAAACTGAAGGATGTTAGAATGTATAAAACCTGCTCTGACAAAATATAAATGATCAGATTTCAAGATTAAATCTCACAGAAAATTGGCCTTTGAAACAACATCTTGCCTTTTGGAAAAATGTATACAATTAAACAATGTTTTAAAAATAAAACATTAGATTTCTTGTGAAAATGTCCCTGAGAGTCTGTAGACAGATCTGATACACAGGAAATCAGACTGATTAAAAAAACAAGAACATATGAATGTGCTTATTAAAGGTAATTAAAAACTACAAAGTACAAATTAATACTACTGGAATATTACTGTTACTGTTAAATTCTTTGGTTTAGTCTGAGTAAACACTGAAATATGTCCATGTGTTGTGCACTGCATTTACCTCTGTGGCATACATTACGTCCATGATTTTGTTGAGGACTGGGCTGTTTTCATTTTCATTCTCCTGACAGATAAGCTCAATATCTCTCAGTTTTCCGAAGTAGAAATCCCTCTCCTTCTCCAACCCGTCTATAGTCAGCTTCAGATCCATGATCTATAACCAGTTACAGTCGGGGGAGGAAGAGAAAGAAATGCATGTCAAACAGCTGAATAGTTGCATGGTATCCTCAACATGGCACTGCATGAGCTAGAAGTGAGTCTCAGAATGTAATGAATATTATTCTAGTGTGATTTTAATGTTAAAGGGCACAGAAATGCAGGTAAGATTTGCACAGGAAGTTGCACCGCCCTCATAAAACATCTGCATCAGTCAGAGCAGCGGTACCTGCTGGTTGAGCTCTATGAGCTCAGCATCTCCTCCATTCTTGGACAAGGGAGTGGTCCTGCGGGCTGTTGGCACGTTGATCTGCCTCTGTGGAGGGGGGACATTCTTCGGTACTGTGGGAGACGTTCTCATGGGGCCTAAAAGAAAAACATGTTTACTACAAAACCCAAGTAGTTTGAATCTTGACTGAAGCCTTCAACCCATCCTTATAACATCAAATGCAATGATGTTTTTGGTCATATATTTGATTTGCACGTCTCCAGCATCACATGTGTAGAATTGTTTTGCATGATTGTTGTGAGCGGATTGTTTTGTCTTACCGACATCCAACCACTAACAGAGGCAAAGTGCTTTAACTTTGGTCTATCTTAAGTTTTTATTTTAAATGCTCACCAATAGAAATACTCCAGACTGATGCCTTTGTATAACATGCAGGAGGCAGGACATCTACTCTGCCACATCACACAGTTTATTAAAGATAGTTTTAAAACTTAGATCCTTAAACATTCTTAATTAAAATAGTTTTTATTCACCATTTAAAACTATGCATATGATATTTGATACATTTGTTTTCTGGGACCTATTCTTTTACTTAGTACTAAAGATCTTTCCTCAGAACCCAGCCATCTGACTCTGGTCTTCTGCCTCCTGATTCCCCCGGATTCCTTATGCATTACAATAATTGTGAAATAGCACATGGTCATAAACAGTATATATATGCAAATTATCTTTTGGTTTTTTTTGAAGGTTCAATTAAAGATTTCAGATTTTGAAAATTAGAATTTTCAGCCCATTATTCCTTTAAAAAGAGTTTGACCGGCCCTCTCTGCGTAGAGAAGGCATGTTTTCTCCGACTTCCTCCCACAGGCCAAAGACAATGCATGTTGGGTTAACTGGTCACACTAAATTCTCCAAAGAACTGAGTGAGTGTGGTTGTGTATGTGTCTCCCTGTTGTGCCCTCTGATGGACTGGCAACCTTAATCTCTGGACTACATGTTACTGTAAGAACTATGATCAAGAGGAGAGCAACATACAAGCCAGAAGAAAAAGTTAAAAGCAGCAAAGCAACCTGCTGTATTCACACACAGCAGGTAACTTGGTAGCTAACTGAGTAAACTGCTCAAGTGGACACTGTTTTAGGCTCATAGAACATGTAAAAAACAATATAAAAGATAAATAACATTTATGGAGAACTGGAGATAGAAGATTTAATTAAGAACTTTTGCTTCACATCAGTTGTGTACATTCAGTTTGTGCATGGCAAAGTTTAACTAATTAATCACTTTAATTTGAAAAACTGATCACACACATGCTTGTTGTTCTCTGAGAGCTGCTTGGATAAACGATGTTCAGAGGACTTTGCACATGTATTAAAACTTGCATAACAGTTGTTTTCAATCTGTATCTGAACACAGAAGCTATGAACAACCATCCTGGGCAGATCATAAATAAACTAACTAACCAAGGGAAACACTGCAAGCGCAGACAGAACACACACATGCTTCATGGTGGGGATGTTACCTGAGCGGGGAGGTCTTTTAGGTTTAGGATGAATGAGTTCACCTGGGTTAGAGGTGGGATTTGGTTGCATGAACAGGTGAGAACAATGAAGTATGTAACTTCACACACAGTGGACCTGAGTATTTCACACACACTCACACAAAAGACACCTTGTGTGCTTTGCATACCTTGGTTAGGTGGAGGTGGCGTTCCTTCCTGGCCCTGCCTCATCATTATAGGGTCATAATCCCTCCCATCGTAGTTGGCATCAAAAAACTTCTTAAACCACTGAAGGAACTCAAAGTTGTCCTGAAACTTCCCCTTCACCAACCTCTCCACTGGAATTATCTGGGAAGGATGAGAAACAGAAGGACTGAGAAACAAAGCATTGATGGAGTTTTTTTGGTTTTTTTTTTTACAGAGGATGTCATGGGATGAAATTTACATGCAATATTGAATTGATCATGGGATGATTGGCCACAGAGCACATCATCATGATGCTGATCACTTTCCTGTAACTTGTGTAATTTAACAAAGCTTATCTATAGTTATCTTTGACAGAGTCGGCCTGCTCTCACCTTGTCCACGTTCATCCTCTTGAACCCAGCCTGTAGGACCTTGAAATTGTGGATGTATTCATGCTCCAGTTTGGCGTTGAACTTGACTTTCTTTATCAATATGCAGCCTGGAAATAGCATGTCCATGAACTGGCAATATGCTGCTCCTACAACAAAAACATGGCACAAAACATAAAAACTTTTCATTCATTTGGACTTTGATTAGAGGACAGAGAGAAAGTTTGCATTTTTACCTGAACCGAGCTGCTCAATTTTCGTGTAGGTGAGCTGTAGAGAGTCGTTGACCCACGCCAGCATGTCATGACGACTCAGGTTCTCTACAGTCATAGAGGTGGAGTAGACATTCACCGCCATCCTCCTGCTTCATACACACACAGATTTTATTTCCAAACAATTTGAATGATTAACCTCTTAATGATGAAACTGAAAAAAAGACACTCGTTTATATTAACACATACAACAGTATTAACTATTTAACATGTATAATGTACAGAATAACATTTCAATCTTTCAATGAAACACATATGATAGAAACTAGGATATCACTTCATATAAAAATCTCTGTTGATAAGGGCTACCAGGGATAATATTCTGGATGTACACTGACTCCTAAAAGACCCGCTATCTTCATTCATACAGATACTCAAAAAAGGTGTATGTTTAAAAGTAGCGAGCAGCATTAATCATTTTTGTCCAGTATATTTAGAGAATTATGAACAACATTCAACATTTTTTCTCACAATGATGATACAACATAACAAGAGAAATTAAATTATTTTAGCAAATCAGAAGTGATTTATTTACTTTGATTCAGCCAGCTGTTTTAATCCTAATCTTTACTCACCTGTACTGGGTGTGTGTTAGTGTGTACTGTTGACAACTGGGTTGTGTTTAACCACCTTAGAGAAAGACCTAGGAAAAAACAGAACTATGTTGGATATCAGACCTTCATATTTGATAAAACTATTTCTAAGAACTATTCACTAGATTAAAAACTTAGCTCAAACCCTGCTGTACTTGCCTTCTGCCCCCTGGTGGGTTAGTTTTGCACAATAATTCTGACGTATTACAAGGTAATTAATGGTATATATGTGAATACTTTAGGGTTAAATAAAGACTTCACATTAAAGGACAAACAGGACTTTTTTCCCTTAATAATGTACCTTCATCACCTATCATACTAAGTAAATAACATTTTAAACCAAATTCCTTTAAAATAGCAAATGTTTATCAATTTTATCAGGTAATTTACTGGTTATTGTTCCGGTTTATTAAATCTGCCTCCTAGCAATTGAATCAAATTTTTTCCACTGATATTGCTATAAAAAGAACATAGGATAATCAAATCCTTACATGATTTTGCTTGAAATTATTCTAAAAGCTTAATCAGTTTAAAATCATTCAAAGCTGAATTTTATGTCTGCTGAAATATTACCAAACAGACTACATTTCTTTTAGACCAAATCAGGCTGAAGAAGAAACTAGCAGCCACTAGTTTTCTCATCGGGCCACTAATCTCTGCCTCAGTTAATCTCTTTAGGCCGAGTGTTTAACATACTCTGTCACAGTTCAGCTCAGATCACCAGTACTGGTGTTTGATGGGAATAAAAACCAGTTGAGCAGCAAAGCATCACACTAAAACACCGAGATAAGGAGTCCAACAACACCGAAGCATTTCCTGTGGACTGACGCTGTCCAACATAAACACCATACAGGATGTTACACGCAGCAATCACTTCCTTACTGCAGGACTTCACAAAGGTAACATAGTCTGACAGGCAAATGCAGCTGATTTGACTGGTGAATCAACCAGTTATGAGCATGTGAAGAATCCAGTATCTTCACATACAACTTTAAATAAAATCTTTGTTGACTGGTTGTTTATTTCCCTGCAGCCAGGCAGGAAGTGAGCTGCACAGTTAATACAAACTACATCCCAGTTAATGCGACCTGTGGAGCAAGTCCATGACGAGTCGCTCGATACTCCAACAACTGGCAGTTTTATCAATCAGTTGTCAGCAAAGCTGAAATTACACACTTGAAAACTTTATTTTCCCATGGAAACAGATAAAGTTTTAGCATTTCAAGTCACAGAATGTCCTCATTTTATCCGTCATGCAATTATAAGTCAAGGGTTTTGCCTGAAGGCACTTTTTTAGATTAAGGAAGATGATTATGACTTTATGGATCAGTTTCTAACAAAAAAATAATTAGATGTACCCACTGTTTTAAAATCATGGAAACCATAAATTGGTCGGACATGCGCCGACTTTGCCACCCCCCCCCCCCCCTTTGTGATTTCATGAACAATCTGTAAAGGTCCATTTGCATTTATTTGTTCTTTTTTATTTGAGACATGTACTTCTTATCATCACTGTAAAAATACACAACTATTAAAACTGAGACTGTGAGTACATTAATTCAGGAGCTAGGATTGCATTTAATATGTTGTACAACATAACTAGTAATACGTTATCTATTCTCTTTTCAAAATAAAAACTGATCCCAAATCTAGTGACTTTACAGGTTTAATTTGAATACCAATGCTAAACCAACTATGTTCCAAAAAAAATAACAAACAAATGTACAGTTAAAAAATGTTTATCATTTATCAATCAATCAATCAATCAAACTTTATTTATAACTTTATTTATAATGTGCCTTTCAAACAAAATGTGGCTCAAAGCGCCTTACATTTAAAAATATTCCCGTCCATTCACCCCCCCCCCCCCCGCATTTATAGAACATGCTCTACTCTAATCTATATAATGTTTCTATTTCAGTGATGAATATGCATTGTTATTCATTTAATCTTAATTAATCAGTCATTTGTCATTTATTTTCAATCAAAATAGCTGAATGTTCTTTAGTCACAAAGTTTTTTAATGTGAATTTAATAAAAATGACGACCAAAACATTTCTCTATTATTCTAACTTTCCCCCGTCAATAATAAGTAAGTAGAATAATCTAATGCAAAATAAGCAGCATCAAAATATGTATTTCCTTTCCTCCGCTCTGACTAAAATAAAAAAGGCATTGTTAGAGCACCAAGAATTTATGGCTAGATATTATAAAGAATTCCTCAATTAATTATTTATCATCAAAATGAGGTACAACAAAGTTCCTCCACAAAAGCAGTAATCCCGCTCTATTGTTTCATCATTCTTGACATTAGAATTAGATGAGTAACATAACTGATTAGGTAAATTAACTTTTTATTGGTTGCAGTCTAGATCCCTAACAAACAGGGAGTCTGTTATCTGCATAAACATTTTAGACTAAATAACTTACAAAAAGATATATTAATTTTAGTTAAATAACATGACAGAAAAGCAGATTAATGAGGAGAGATCAAACATCAAACATCTATGCTTTGCATGTGCTCTCATACAGGTTGATGCTATATGGTGGTCTGATACCAAGTTCTTACAACATCAGAGTGATGCAATAAATAGGGGCAAATAGGAACAAGAAGAAAACTAAGCCTCATAGTAAAATAAAAAAAGATCGTTATATAATCTTTTCAAACTTGTTTTGTAATGAGATAAACAGAATCTGTATAACAAATGAGCCTTGTTATATTTTTGTTAATACCAGCAGATGTAATTACACCATACATTCTGAGATTAAAATATTGCGACTTTTAAAAAATTATATATATTTTCCATTATTTATTTATATATTTTTTTTAAAAAGCATTTAACTCTAGAGGGTTGGATTTACTAGCTGAACTTTGGAGCCGGTTATGGTTTACAGCTCACATGGGTTGTTTTGACAGCTCTAATCGTTAAACGGTGCGACAGGCACCGTGCCCCTGTGACTGAGCAGCTAGCTTTCGGCTAACTACTTCTTACGCTGCTAACACTGCCGGTCCAGATCTGAGCGCATTTGACTTTTGCTGTACGACTAAAAGGATTTTCAGCTATTCCAGTTTCACCACAGCGGGTTTCAGCGAACTTCAAATACATCCAGCTAAAAATGAAAACGAGACTTTTTCTACTCTAACCTTACCCCCCTCTGGAGGCCTTTTCGATAATACACAAGCACATTACCAATGAAAGAAATCCTGTCTCTTACGGGACGCTTTCAGTACTTAACCGAAACATGAATAAAATATTTGTTAAAATAACTCAAGTTCTCCACCAGATAGGTACAATTAAAGTAAAGTTGACTTGGTATTACTCACCGAGGCAAACACTGTCCCTTTCACCGCCGTCCTGTTGTTTCTGTTGATGGGTTTTCCGTTGCTATACCCCCAACTGTCGTCTCAGCAAGTTGCGCGAGACTGCTCTCACCTAAGCTGCCAGCACTGCGCATGCGCTTAAAAAGTAGAGGATTTCCACAGTGGGTTTCAGCGGCGCTGATTCCAGGGAAAAGCCATGATGGAGCCCCTTTCCAACGTGTTCACAGCTGGAAGAAGTGCTGTGAATTCGTATATAATAAATACACAAGTACATGATTTTAAAGGGATTTTCTAAGATTAAAAGTATTTCACAAATCATTAAAATAAATTATGAATAAGTTGCAGCACTTGGATTTAGGAATTAGGATTTAGGATTTAGAAAACTTGGAAAATGTCTGTATGCAAGGGGGGAAAACTTATAAAAAAGGATGTGATCTTCATCTTCTCACCTGAAATTTAAATCAAAGTTTTGTTGCAGGAGTTATTGCATACATTCATATATATTGACCATTTGATTGATGAATTATTACATCATTATGTTTCAGTAGTTCCTAAAATTATGTCATTCATGCTTTTTTAAGAAATAGGGTTTAAGCTGTTGAAACACTTTCTGGGACAAACATTTTCAATATGTTATTCTTTTTTTATATTGGCTAACAAGAAAAGTGACACAAAAAAGAATGTTTTTTGTTTTTGGCTTTATTCTTTCATTGTTATTCTTGTGGTAAGAAACAAGCAGCCACATACAGACTCAACAGGTTCACTGTCCAACACAACAAGGATCTACAAACACACAGTCACTGAGCGGTCACAGTGCCTTCAACAAAACAGCAAAAACCGTCCAACAATAAAACAATGTTGTTATAAGTATTCCTAGAAAAACAGCACCAGTTTTTATGAACCTGCAGCCTTCAGCGGAGACTTTGCTGCTCCTGTTCTACGTGGTGCTCTCCATGCATTGGTGATAGTGTGGCACAGGTGATTCCCATTGGCACATTTATTATTTCAACAAAAAAACAAGGAAAAACAAACATCCTAAATATATAGTGTACCCGGACACATACTGGTGATCATGTATAAATATAATACTGGCAGGCAGCAATGAGACATCATCAGGAGGTGAGAGGATATGTGGTTTTTTTCAGTGTGTGCAGCTCAATCTTCCTGCTGAGCAGATACAAAGTCTAAGTACAAACTTGCTTCATTTTCCTTCAGATAGGAGGCTTCACCTTCAAAATACAGTTGAGACACAAACATCTCAATTTCTCTCAGGTTTTTTCACTCTATGAAAAATCTGAGGCCTTATTTATAAAATGCAGAGGCAGGTCACACTTACAGCTTCACACAGAGTAAAATTATTTAACGGAAAAGCTGACAGTGGTAGAAAGTGTCATCAAAGGTAATTAAGAGAAAAATTCTGCTTAGAAAGAGACACAAAGAGCTAAATACTCCAACATTTATGTATCAATTGAAATCTAGAAGCTTCTTTGCTCTGCATTCTGCATATGTTGAGTTTCATTTAGCTGGTTTGAGACACATAATATACATTTTCATTATTGGGAAAATAAATTGCTTAAAAAGACCAAAACGAAGGGTAAATGGATTCTACTCAAACATACACATTGATATACAGACAAAAAATAAATCTTAAAAACTTTATAGTTTGATGCCAAACACAGCCTCCTGCTTCTAATGTGAACCAGCCCTTGCTGAAAATAGTTCCCAACAAATGCACCACTCAAAATTGAGTCATATTTGCTGGAAGCGGCTGTTTTAATTATTGATTCAAACTGGTTTTTAACCAAAAAAAAGAAAGAAAGAAAAGGAAGAACATGTTTGAAACCCTATGAGCAACAATTTTTTAGAGTGTTTTTGATAAATGAGGCCCCACTATTCTTGTTTTGATCTGTCTGGAATGAGAAGGCGCTGCACGACTTTTCTATTCATGTACATATAAAATCCTAATAACCCTCATTGTCATGAACAGCTTAAATCTCCCTCCCTCTTAACCCTACAGTGTTTTTCACTCTTCGCCTCTTCGTTCACCCAAAAATAGCTGAACCATCTTTCTTTCATACACTATGCAAAGTCTGGAGATCCCACAAGCTGATGGAAATGCATGATTTTAGTTATACTGGGATCATAACTGGGGCAGAACTAACCATCCCAGATAAGCCCACAGGCCTTTGTGTTTATTTCCATAACTCATCAGTAGACTCTTATTACATTATCAGGGTGTTTCTGGAGTATGTGTCCATTTCATTTAGAGGCAGTGAAGTTATAACGACGGATGAAGGTCAAGTCTGACTCTGTGTAGGGAGCACAGTGTTCGAAGCAGTTGGATTTCATCACCACACAGCACATTTTGTCCATTGGAAACAAAAACACTGTCAGAGGAACCCACGGTGTAGTAGCAGCCGAGCAGAGTGGGCGGTTTGATCACAGACAGAGTCCACACACATCTTTATATGAGGCTAAAGCTATGGTGTCTACGGTTTACTGCATGTTTGTTTGTGAGAAATTTCACTGAATCCGGTTTTACTAGTTTTAAATAATTCGGTTTTACGTCACTTCAGCTCAAACCATCAAAAACTGTACTGGTTTTGATCTTTCACAGGTTAGTTTGCTTTTCTGCACAAAATGTAAACAGGATGATAATGAGCAGACTTTATCAATGTCACAATGATTAGTTTGAATTTGGCAAAAACGTTTTAAATTGACAATTAGCCCTTCACTCGTGTTATCGATCAGGTCGCTCCAATTAAGCCACGAATTAGATCTGCAGAGGTTACTTTGGCAAACCAGCTCATCATCATTAACAGACTGGCGTGAATTTATTTTTCCCACTTGATTTTAATCCTGTGGTTGAAAATCAGTGCAGTTTTCCTGGTTGTTCGGAAATATACAAAACACAGAGGCTCGGACGGTTGAAGCTCCAGCATCGGGGATTACCAGATGCCACTGGAACGGCCGCCGGGGGGGGCCAGGATTCGAGCCGAGGACCTCTTCGGGATGTGGTCATCAACCTGAGACCCTGAGAGAAAGAAGCGCAGCAGATGCACGTTTGCTTTTTAACAGGTAATAAAACTGAAAACAACAATCAGAAGATAACTGGGGTTTCACGCCGCCTACCTGAGAGACTGAAGGAGGACTCGTGAAGGTCTCGGACCCCCTGGTGCGCCCGACTGCCGGGTTTGTTTGGTGACTCTCCGTCTATGGGGCCCAATCCGAGCTCCTTCTTCATGGTGTTGGCAACTTTGGCCACATCACCGGAGTAGGGATCCCTGACAACCCCTTTGTAACCCTGAGTCTGAAAGCAGCAGAATTAAGATGAAGGGTAAAAAAGATAGTCATGACTAAACTTACCACTAACTTTATTAACAAAGCACTTTAAAAAAAACCTCTAATGAAACAAATAGTACAGAATGAACACAACAACATTAGGAAATAAAACAATTACCAGATAAATAAACAATTAAATAAGTGATTTATTGTTTTTAAAACAATTTAAAAAAATAATTTAAATAATTAAAAACACAAAAAATCAACAATCAAACTAACCGTAAAACACTAAAAGAGAAGCAGAGTCTCATGCCGGGTTGAAAACCAAGAAGGTATTTTAAAAATAAACAGTGAATTGGATTGTTAAATGATTACAAAACACTGCAAAGACTTATTTTTGCTTTTTAAATACAAATTTATGCACTTAGACATGAGTGAGAAGTGAGATGCAAAGCAAAAATAGCCCTTGAAACAATATGCAGAGTATATGAGTAAATAATCCCCTATCTAGAGCTGAACCATGCAGAGGCTGGGATGGAGGAAGCAGAAAAACATTGTCAGCGTACAAAGCGAGAGCAAGCTCAGTCAGATCAGCGCAGAAAAGACACATGATGGGTATGTTTGCAGGAGTTTGCAGCCGTCTGACGCAGCAGAGGACAGCGTGCACCGCCAGGATCACTTCAGCATAATATCATTCAGTCTTTAAAAAGTCAGAAACAAGGAGGGAAACTCACCTTTTCTCGCTGGACCATCTTCTTATAGAGGTAATCAGGGAAAGTGCGCTGTGGGTAGAACTTCCCGGAGCCTTCAGCGCACATAAACACGCCGTTCTCACACACCAAACGTCCTCGACTGATGGTGACCAGAGGGACGCCATGGCAGCGCATCCCCTCGTACAGGTTGAAGTCTCCGCCCTGCACCTGTGTGCTCACAGAGATCGTCCTGCATGCAGACAAACCAGCGTGTGAGCAGCGATTGTGATGAACGCTTCTTAAGCGATCATGTTTACATATGGCTGCCTGCCTTGTTGCGTCCGGGTCCCACACCACCACGTCGGCGTCGGCCCCGGGGATGATGCGGCCTTTGCGAGGGTACAGATTGTAGATCTTTGCAGCATTGGAGCTGGTCACAGCCACAAAACGGTTCTCATCCATTTTTCCTGTAACCTGCAGGCACGACGTAATCATAAGGAATAAATTAATGCCAGAAATCAATCGTGCATGTTTGTTTGGAGGTGATGTATGTTACGTGCACACGTACCACTCCCCTCTCCCAAATGACGCTCATCCTGTCCTGGATTCCAGCCACTCCATGAGGGATCTTAGTGAAGTCCTCTTTGCCCAGAGCTCTCTGCTTGGTGGCGAATGGACGGTGCTCTGACGCCACCACACTCAGAGTGTCGCTGGAAAAAGATAATTTCATGTTCAATGGCTACGGTTAGAGGATGCTTTTTAATTTGGAATCAACAATTCTGAATTAAATAATACTGAATTTAAATATTTTCCTCCGGGTTTACATGAAAATATTAATTTTGAATCAAAGTTTACATGGAAAACACATTTTCTTAATTGCGCTTTAAAACCATCGGTTGGGAAGGGTTCTGATTGGTTGGATGGTGGAAGTGATGTAACATATGTACTTACGTCTTCGTTTCTTTTCGACAACAACACGAGAAAACGTCTTAATAAGAAACATTTTTGCTTGATTTGGATTCTAGTTATGAATGAAATGAAAGTCACGTTCAATGGCCACGGTTACAGGATGTCTTTTAAATCAGAATTAGAATATTTTCCTTCGGGTTAACATGGAAATATTACTTTCGAATTAAGATTTACATGGAAAACACCTTTTCTTAATTCCGCTTTAAAACCAGGGTACTAGTTGATTGGATGGTGGTACCGGAAGTTAAAAACTCCCGCTACGTTTCCTCTTCTGAGAAAACGTCGTAACCATTTTCAATTGATTTTTATTCTAGTTATAAAGCAGCAGGAATTATCTGATTCAGAATTAAAAGTGGAATAAACCAACAACTTTATTAAGTTTAATTCAGAATTAACATTTGCATCAGGAATTGAGTGTTTACATGGTCATTTTTCATCTGTTTAAAGCAGAATTAACTTTAATTCTGAATTAAAAAGAAATTAAAACTTGTACGTAAACGTGGCCAGTGTGAATTTATTTCAGAGGTGCATAGAAAACGATATGAAACAAAACGATATGAAAGGAAAAGATGAGAATAAAGCGTGACACATACTTTCCCAGCAGGCCCATGAGGTAGCTGGGTGTGCTAGGGTCCAGGCGGAGAGGAGGGACGAGGACGTGGGCCGCGGCGTGAGCCCAGTCCTGGTGGTAATACTGCATCCCGTTCAGCACAGAGTGAGCCACTGTGGTCTCAGCGTGGACCACCTTATCTGGAATGATAGAAAACGACGTTTATTCTGCTTTTATTCCAATACAGACACACTCTTTAGGTTGTTTCATTGGACGAGTTACCCACCCTGCATCTTAGCAGCAGCAATCATATCTCCAGCTGACATGCTGGACACGTTCACAAGGTAGATGGGGCAGTGGGCCTGCAACCACAAAAACATCCGTCTTCATTTGGTTTTCATTAAGAGCTCAGAGAAGTAAAGAAGCATTAAAATCTGCTTTTTTTACCCTGTTGGCGATGGTGATGGCTCTGTGAGTGGCTTCAGACTCAAGCTGTGATCAATGAGATACAACAACAAGTTTAATACGTGAACAGCTGATATTAATATTTCAGGTTTCTTCAATCTAGTGTAAGTTTATGGACAGAACTGACATAGTGTTTAAGAGAATTAGACATAAAATATCACAGAGCAGTTAATATGGAGAAATTTGTCTCAAATGAGCAAAGATTAGTCCCTAAAATGATTCATAATAGATGTATTATGATATTTTAAGTCTGCAAAAACGATAATAACTCTTTCAGTAATCCGAAATAATCTCTGCTGTGAAGTTACCTCCTCTGGTCGACTAATCTCTATTCCCTCTGGTCCACTGATCCCTAAATCCAGAGCCTCTTTGGCACCCTGAAAACACAGAAAAGTGTATCTTAAGTTTATTAGGAGAACTTTTTAAGAGCATGAGCTCCATTTTGACTCTGCTAATCATCTGTCCAAGTTACGTGTTGTTCACCTCTGCCACCAGCTCTCCGTTTTCTGCGTGAACACGCGCGATGGCCCCAATATCTTTACAGGTCTGCAGAGCCTGATACAGCTCTGAATCCCGCAGCATCATCAAGTCTTTGTAGGCCATGAACATCTGGAAGGAGTTCACCCCATGCTCCCTCACCAGTGTCTCCATTTCATTACGCACCTGTCCAAAGGAAAAAAAGGTCAGGGGTCAGGGATCAGTGTCAGCACAAAGCTTTAGTTTGTACTTGAAAGGGAAGCTGGTGGAGTGGATGATGTTGCGTGGAAGAAAAACTGTGTGGGCATATGTTTGTTATGTGGGGCATGAAATGAGCTTGGTAAGCAGCCAGAATGAGATCACACACAGTGTTGGCTGTCACATTTGAACACAGTCATTAAACACCCACAAAGATCTCTTTTATATTCTTGAATAAATTCAACCTGAAATAAAAGGAAACTGCAGTAATTACAGTTACACAACACTACAAAGTTAACCATTAAGAAATACATTTGGATAAGAGGTCAAAGCAATTTGACTGAGATTTCTCTCAACTTTTTAAAAATAGCATAATATTAACGCTGTAATTTTGAAGCTTAATAAGCTGTTTTTTTAATTATGCTGTAATTCAATAAAAAGCTGTCAAAGCCATCAACTTTCTGCATCTCTGGAAAAATAACTAAAGACCATCCAGTCCCCCTCCCCCCTCTCTCCTGGGTCGCATACTGCCCTGTGGAAAACAGACATATAAAACAAATAATTTTTTCCCCGAGCCATCCATCTGTGACCTGAAATCCACCTGGACCTGCATGATACACTCCCTTCATTTAGTTAAAGTGCATCACTCATCCAACAAAAGTCGTTCTTCTATCCTCATTGTATCTTCAATAAAGTTCCCCATCAGAAATAATGCTAAAAAACATTATCTAGAAAACATTGGTTAAATATATGTTTCTATTCAATATTCATCCATTTAATTACAAACTTAACTATCAGCAAACAGGAGATTAATTCCAAACCAAACATCTTTGAATCTGGGACACAACATATGTTGAACAAATGTATGAACACTATTTGTAGCAACGTGTAATTTAATTTAAATCATGGAATTTTGTAATGAAGTAATTATGGTTTTAAAGATTATACTGTATTCAGTATATGAATATTGATTGTCTTTTTACTATTTTTTTGTTTTGTTTTAGTTTTATGTTTTTCTTCTTTTTTCTTAAGACTGTTTTAACTCATCTGCTCAGGGACTGCAGATGGAAATTAGCTTGGCTAAATCTGGTGCAAAGCATCTTTTTAATGTTTTTTGCACATGTCCCTTATAAATAAACGAATAAACAAACAAACAAACAAACGTTAAAAAAACAAAACTCTCTCCTTCCTTTTGCCCCCTCCCCACATGCCAGGTACATCATTAATACGTAAATTCTTGGTTACAGCCTTAACTACATTATATAACGGGGAAACAAGGATATAAGGGGCGAGGAGAGAAATCAGGCATTGTGGTATAAAACATTTTACTATATGTAATAAGACGTGGCACATGCACACAGACAGCAGATGATCCGGGCCAGACATTAAAGCTTTAGGCTGAATGAGACACGTTGACTCAAAGGATCTGCTAATGTGCCTACTGAGCATGTGCATTAACCCAGTTCCTGTCAGGTTTAAACTGGGTCAATGCACCTTTCACCCGCATAATAAAAAAAGCTTTTATAGCTCTTCAGTGTTTTATGCAAAAAGAAAAAGAATAAGATCTGTTTCCACAGCGTTTCTTTACTGTGTACCGCCTGACCCTTTCTGGGTTTTACCTTTGGGCCCCACCAGGTCACCCCGACATGCAGAGCGTAGTCGCAGCACGCCTTGGTGTCCGCCAGAGCTCGGCAGTTCTCGTAGGAGTCCAGCAGGGAGCAGTGTTGCTCAGGCAGGGCCAGAGCCATGACCATGGTGGTGCCACCCATCAGAGCCGCCTAGGTGAGGGGAGAGGGTGAGGAGGGGTGAGTTGGAGAGGAGGAGGGGATGGGGGGAAGGCAGAATAAAGAAACACTGATTAGAAATGAGCACAAAGGCCTCAGTGTACACAGAGAGTCTCTGTTTGTTTGGTGACAATGAACTTTTCTTATGAGCTGACATTGCATTTAAAATGATCATTTATTTACTGACAGAACAAACTGATCACAGTGAAAACATCAAGTTTAACTCAAGCAAGGCTGCTAAGGTTTGTTAAAGCAGAAAACATGAGGCAATGTCGATGTTTTCCTTTTTAGTATAAATACTTGAACACTATTATCAATGCAGGTTCTCTCTGGGATTAAACTGTTTTTCATTTCATTTCATTCATCACAGCTCAGATTTGGCTTATATGTAAACACAGTACTCATATACTGCATAATAAATTCTACTATTCATTTCTCTAGAGTAAAATTTATTTTCAGCTGTTGTTTATTCAACATTGTTATATGTAGAGCAGCAGAAAACATCACTGCTCAGCATGTTATAGCTTGATAAACAGCCAGTGAGTGTCAGTAACACATAGTTCAGACATTATCAAAAGACGAGCTGCATCGTCACATGAGGCTTAAAGAGTTACAGTTTCTAACTTCAATTTATCATTTAGCCATGAAAATGACATCCAAATACAGAGCATCATGTTAAACGTACACAGTGAATGGGAGTTGAAACGGACAATATAATAGGGGTGCTGAAAAAAATAGTTTTTCATCAGAATCGAGATTCTTGTTCATCGAAAAACTGAATCGTTTCTAAATTTCAAAGATTACATTTTTTAAAAGACTTAAAAATGTTTTACTTGACTAGTTTCAAAGCTACTTCTAAGTGACAGACATGTTAAAGTGTACATATCATGCTTTTAAATCCTTCCTTTTCACATGTAAATCATTCATTTATGATTTATATAAGTAAAACTGTAATCCTTTGGTCTGAAATCGTTGTTATAGCTCCACACACCCCTTTTTAACCCCTGTTCTGGGGTGTTTCTTTACAGTCAATGAGAGCAGCCCAATTTGATGCTGTCTCTTTAAATCTAAACTGATATTTCACTGATATTTTTTTCTCGGTTCGACTCCGCCAACTTAGCCTCTTAGCAGCAAACGATCGGCAGAAAATGTTTTTCAGAAATAAAATGACCATATTTAGCGGAACCGCAGCAAATACAGTGACGTAATAGATATGAAAACGTAAAAGATAATGGAGAAAACTACACAGACAGAAAAATATGACCAAAAAAGAATAATAAGATATATACGCGGCACCGGAAGTGAATAAATTACATATTTCTTCACTCCTGAACTCTAGAAAAAGACAAAAACAGGTATTTAAGGGCTTAAAAAAGTGGATTTTGCATGATGTGTCCCCTTTAAACTTTGCAAAATTACCAAAATTTGAACCATTTTTGGATTTTAAAAAAAACTGTGTTTTCTGATTAAACAATTTCTCAGACCTTTTTCTGAGTCAAAGAGTATCTGAGTTAGTCAGCACTTTTTGTAACTAAAAGAGGACTGAATGTGAATTGAGATCAGTTTGAAAAAATAATCGATACGGAATCGAATCGTCAGCCCAAGAATCGCAATCAAATCCAATCATGAGTTGGTTTAGGATTCACATCTCTACAATATGATGATGATGATCAGACTTCTACTTATCTTCAATAAAAGTTTAGACATTTATTTCATTAAAACATAACCCGGTAGATTCCTCTGAAAAGATGATAATTCGTCAGATTATCCCACCACTGCTGTTTCTGCCATGATGTTACAGCAGTATATTATGAATATTTTGACGTTAGTAGTTTTAAACTCGACCATTTGCAGCATCCGAAGCAGCCACTGACATGTGACACAGATTAATGGAAAAATGGGCCTTTTTCTTTATAAATGTGGCCTCGTTTTCTTAAACCATCTCTTATAAAAGTGGCAAAAAGAGGAAATTATAGAAGAAAGAGTAACAGACTAGACAGAGGATGTACAGCGGCGTGTCCGACGTGCCTGAATGGTAAATGCACTTTTGCGTAACCATGACAACAGATACTGCTCGGCCATGCCTTTCGCATGTCCCCACCCTTTTCTTTTCCTCCTCGTCTCCACATCCACGGCTTCACTAAACGGCTCCCAGTCAGAAATCTCATATATAATCTCCAGTTTTGGGTAATTTACTGAGCAGTGATGAGGAAATGATCATATTTAAGAACTGAAACAAGAGGAAAATATAATTTACTCATTTATTAATAATGATAGAAATAATATAAATGAAATAACATGAAATCACCGTCACTTCTACAATCTTAATCTGGATCTTTACCTGACAAAATGGGACTAAATTGGGATTTTTTTTACAGCAGCATAGACTCCAGACATGTCGCAGACTGGTGGAGGGGTAAAACCTCCACCTGCCATTCAGCTATCTGGTTTCCCATTTCCATATAAACCAGTGTGAAAGATCTGCAGCGTCAGCACTGAAGGTGTCTGCATTGTGTGTGCATGAAGAGCGGTGTGTCATTTATCACTGTCAGTGTATGCAAATGTGTGGTTGTGTGGGCGCATGTGTGTGTGAAAGATCAGGGATTGTGGGATTTAGGCCGTCTGCCTCCCCGGGATTAAATTAAAATTTACTGCCAGGTCACTTCAGTGTTAAGACGTTTATTTGTGGAGCTGGAACGAAAATAAAAAAGAAAAGACGTCTGATAGTTGTGTGTTTTTGTGTATATTTCCTGTTCGTAGACAATGCCAACCGGGCACCATACATGACTCCTTAACCCTTAGTTGATAAAGAAGATCACATTAAAGTTTTTATTTTAGCTTGTGATGCATGAATAAAAAAAGACTTATATTTTTTAAAAATTACGGTATATTATAATACAAAACAAAATATTTTGTCATATTTTACTTTTACATAAAGTTTTGATTTTTTTTTAATGAAATCTTATTTTACTTTTTATTTATCTCATTTATTTTAGCTTGTCTTTTTTAAAAAAAAAAAAACATGCATCTTATTTTTATAGTATAGCTGTTCAATTAAAATATAGCTTATAATTTCCTTTCCCTGTTTGGCAAATTTAGTAATTAAATGTACATTTATATTAAATAATACATTGAGTACGGCTCAATACTGTCCACTGAAGAGGCCGATATGTAAATATACCATCCACACACATGCTTAAAGTAGTAAAAATCCTTCTAATAAGTTTCCACTGTAGTGGACGTCAATCATGAAAGTGTTTCATATTATATTTGTGTAACATAAAGGTTACAGAAGCATTATGTTTTAATATCATGTTGCTTTAGTGAACAGTGGAGAGACCATTTAAATATAATATGTTAAATGGAGGAAAGAAACTACAGCAATTATTCAAACATTACACTTTTAAACTCATCCTGGAGGAATTTGTCAAAACTAACTTTAATATGTGATTTTAAAAAATTTCACATTTCTCATCATGCAATATTGTGATTAAGGACAACAGAAATTATATCACTCACATTTCTTTTATCTTAAACTTAAATTAGCCACCAGATGCCAGAGATATGAGATATGTTTAGAGAAGCAGTTCTTAGCTATTATAATGCTACAAACAAGTGGAACATTAGCATTTTTACTTTAGACTTAATATGCTGCAAACAAGATCATGATGTTAGACTTAATCATCGTTTTAGATTTATTCCGTGTTTAAATGATATCTAATCACCGTTTTTGATATGTTTAGAGAAGCAGTTCTTAGCTATTATTATGCTGCAAACAAGTGGAATATTAGATCATGATTTGCATTTTACTTTAGACTTAATCGCCATTTTTGAATGATTTTGTGTTTGATTTTGTGTTCATCTTATTGTAATTCTTATGTGGTATGTAAAGCACTTTGAATTGTCTTGGACCTGAAAAGCGCTATATAAATAAACTTGCCTTGCCTTGCCTTGCCTTGCCTTGCCTTGCCTTGCCTTGCCTTGCCTTGCCTATCTTGAAGCTGGGATAGAAAAGAAGATTGCGGCACCATTTTGCTCCTGACAGGAATCACGGTTCACTGTTTACATTAGGAGCACAGAATTACAAGAAAACACACTTTAGACTGATAAAACACATCATTAAGCTGATCAATGTGTGCAAAGCTGAAGTTGCGGGTGACATAACCCACAAACAGTGCCTAATGTAAATCCTCCTCTTTATTCAAGACCCCCCCTCCACCCAACCCCTGCTGTGAAAGTAATCCCCTAAAAAAGGGGGGAAGGAGTGGCTGGAAATGTTCATTTATGTGAGTGTTGGTATGGTAGTAGCAAACAAAGCAGAGAAAAAATGCACAAAGGGAAAAACATGTGAAATAATTGAAGTAAAAGATCCTTCATTTATGCACTGAACAGGTGGTAAAAGGTGAAGAGTGAGTGTAACACCTGATGTGAGAGGATGAGAGGGTCTCTGTGTGCTGGAGGCTATCGGTGTCAGACGGATTACCGCTGCAGCGCTCTGATCAGCCTCTATCAGCCCCGCTCATACTTCATCTTACAGCTGAGCACTTCACCTTCCTCCATTGCCTCTTGCTCCTCACTCAGCAGAGATATTAAACTGATCCTGACAGCGTCTGCTGGGATGGATTCTATAGCTGAATTATGTCAAGCCAATACTGCCCCTTTATATGAAAATATTAGATTTACTCCCATCGGTCTAAAATTTAAATTTAGGGGATGTTATTGATTAATGAAGAGCTGTAAACGCTAACTGTGGGCAAGAGTGACAACAGATCAAACTTAACTCTATTTAATAGTACTAGCAATGCACGCAGATGTAATTTCTACACTTGAAACAGATATTTAGCCATCTTACAGCCAGTTATTCTATTAATGCATCAACTTTTTGATAGCCTGTAACAGACTAGAAGTAGCTGAGCAGGGGAGCAGTGGGGATGCAGGAGAGGAGGAAGGAAGGAGAAAAGAAAGGGGGGTGAGGATATTACAGAGCTGTGGGGGAGAGAGAAATAGTTTTGGGCAACATTGGGAGCATGGGAACAACACAATGCCACCGTGGTCAGGGGGGCTAAGAGACAGAAATTTCCTCACTGCGAGAGGAGGGGGTGTTAGTTGCCATGGCAGTGAGAGTGTTGTGTGTGTGGGGGTGGGGGGGGGAGTCGCTGGCACGCAGAGGATTCAATCTTCCTCAAATTCCTCTCAAGGCATCCGAGCTGGCATTGAATGAAAATCAGGCTTCATGTTGCCGAGCTGCAGCAAATTCCCAATAATCTACAACAAAATCCTTCGGCATCGAGGATGGAAAATACGATCTTCGAAAGATAAACGCACGCTTGTCTGGATGCCAGCAGTTTCGTGGAAAAATACAATTGATCAATAAAAGGCATTAGTATAAATATACAGGCCTGTTTGAGTGCTAATTTAATCTAATTTAATTTATTGTTGTTTCACACATGTAGTAGTGTACAATCATAATATCCTGTACATTGATCTTCTTGTGTTTAATTTAACAGTGCATGAAAAGGAGCAGATTAAATTCTTATTGACACCTGACCCCTATCCAAAAAACAATTAATTATGATGCAAGTGGGCACCCACAACCAAAAAGCACATTATAGCATCATTCTTTACAAAATAAAACAAAATTTAACAAACAAAACAGTACAACCAATGCAAATTATACCTCAAAATAGAAGAAAATTAAGAATAATGATAATTATTTCTATACCTAACTCCTTTTAGTTAATCAAGGTGGAGTAGATTAAGCCAATTTAAGATCTCCAGTCACTCATGAAGGTTTGATAGTTTGAAATAAATATGCAGCTCATTGTTTTCCTTAAAACAAATAACCCATCTTAAAAGTGTTTATTGGGACCAGATTCATGAAATAGATTAAATTTAATTAAAACCTCTAGAAAAGCTGCCTTTAAATGCTAAAGTGAGACTGAAAGACCTTTGAAGGTGTTATTTTAGAAAAGCTGTTGATACTGTATGTAAGGTAGCTGTAAGATCCTGCAACCTCCTCCTCACAGTCCCCAGAGGCAAAGATTATGCCACACACCATCAACATAAAGAGGTCAAAACATCCTTTAACACATGAATACCGCTGAAGGCAACAATTCAACACCTTTGTCAGCATTGTAAAGTCTCCTGATAAATAAATGACCTTTTTTCGTCTCAAAGGACCAGAAAAAAAACAATGGAAGTGTTAACATGAGATGAAAGAGAAGCACAGACGGTCTGAGAGGGTTTGATGGTGCAAAGCCCCACAGAGACAAGTTAAGGTGTATCGACTGAAGTTTTCATCATTTAGAGTTTTTGTTCACAAGAACAAACACTTAGAGCCTGAAAACACTTTTTTTTTCATCAGGTGAATAGATTGGGTAAAAAAAATCTGTGATACAAGAATACTTTAACCCCTTTGTACCAGTCGTCCTGCAGGCAGGTCGTCTAAAAATACCTTTTATTTATTATTTTAATATTTAAATCCCAGGCTAAAATCATTACTGTAGATTCAGTAGACACATTTCTTTGTTCTTTGAAGCTAGACTGTACTGCAGCTGGTCCCAGGGTTCTTGCAGGTTTTAGCAAGTTAAATTTAAGACCTTTTCAAGGCCATTTTGACGCATCCATAAACATTTAAATGTTAAATTAAACTTTTATTCTTATTCGTTTAATTACTGAAGATTACATTTTATTAAACAAAACAGATTAAATTAATTAAATAATAAATCTGAAAACATTTAGACGGCCTTCTTCACCAGTGTGTTAACACGATTAACTATACACACTGTATTACGTCATTTTACTGTCATTTGATGCGGCCAATGCTTCACGGCAATGAATATTAATGAAAATTTAAGACCTGACAAGATCAAATTTAAGACCTTGGATGAAAATCTTGTTGTTTTTAAGATATTTTAAGGCCTTAAATTTTAAGTTTCGAATTTAAGACATTTTAAGACTTTTTAAGACCCCGCAAAAACCCTGGGGTGCACTTAAAGTATTCCAGTAACACAGCTGGTCTTTTATGCATAAAAACCCATTTTAGGCGATATTTTTTAAATATAGTCTTAATGAAAAAATGCAAAGTATTACGCCACATCATGTGAATCCAACCAATTATCGTCCCTACTGTGTGGTTTCGTGAGGTCAGGAGTTCCTGTCTATCCTGGCTACCTTGATTTTTCGTGCATCATCTGAGATGATTTGCTCTTATTAAAAAAGTAAGACTGATTATTACCTTAACTTCAGTTTTATCAAAGGACAGCACAGAAACCTAAAGAGTCATTTATGATAAGATGCTCGACATCGAAAGTATGATCCCAGGATGGGGAGGGCAGGGGTCCGTGGCTTTTTGGTTTGTCGTAAGAAGTTGGTTTTAAAGGAACGTCAGATTTTAAGAACCAGTACAAATGACCACTGAACAGCTGTTTGTGTGCATGTAGAAAGAGAAATGTTGTCCTTCATGAACCACCGACAGCTGTTTGCGTCCCGAAGAAGCCGTTTGGACACATTCGTCTCATGAACCGATGACCCACAAACAGGGGTGAATATTTTACTGAAGACTACACACGGACTAACAGAGAAAGCATGTCGGAGTATGACAGCTGTGTCCGGACTTGTGACGTGTTTAATCACAGGCATGCTAGTGAGTCATGCATGTGCACGTGTGTGTGTCTGTGTGTGTGTGTGTGCACCTTGGTCCCGCTGTAGAAGTCGTCCTGGATGCCGGCGTTCATAAACGTCTGCTGCAGGTGCACGCAGGTGTCGATGCCGCCCGGTAGTACCAGCTTCCCAGAAGCATCAATCACCTTAGCCCCACCTGGGATCATCAGCTCCTTCCCAACCTGCCAAACAACACAAAAAAACACAATTTAGATGGATTTATGGTTCATTTATGATGAAAACAAAGTCTTTGTGACGGAGGTTGAAGCCTTTGATGTCAGTGTGATGCAGCCTGCTGGTCAATGCTCGCTGCAGACTCATTCCAGCCTGAAATATCTCAACAACTGCTGGTTGACGCATGTAATTCTGTACATGTGTTCACAGTCTTCAGAGGATTAATCCGATTTACTCTGGTGATAACTGTGGCTTTTTTTTTATTTTTATTTTTTTAGCTCTGCTATTTTAAATTTAGGATTTTGGAAGGGAGCATCTTCTGCTACCAGTCCTGCTGCTGTGATGGAAATAACTTAAGACAAAATGTACATGTAGGAGCTTTCCAGGTTTCTTAGTCAAATGCATCCTTTTCAAATAAAGTAGTACTTATCTCCATGGCAACACGCTGTGAGCTAATTATAGTGTTCACTATGATCACCATGGAGTTCACTGTGTTGTTCAGTCCCTTCATAACTGGGTTTTTTGAGCCATACTGGACGGTTTAAAATGTGAGTAAATGCAGCTGGACTTGCTCCTGATCGTGATGCATTCAGGTGCAAACGTGCACGTCGGTGCAGCCTACCTGCTGGATGATGCCGTTTTCGATGTACACATCTGCTTCCTGGGTGAAGTCATCGTTGACCACTTTCCCTCCCTTAATGAGGATTCGCATGGACCCCATGTTAGCAGCTGCTGTCCTGCAGAGAAGGAACAAAAAAAGATTGAATGTGATTGTAAACTGGGGAAAACACTGAAAATGAAGCATTACTAGACAGTGAGGGACATTTCATGGGGGGATGGTTTCTGTGTATAAATGCATTTCATGACGAAATAAATGACACATACTTGACTTTCCACTTCACACAGATAACTTTACATATAGCCAGAGAGAAATAATGCATAAAAACAGTTTTTAAAATCAAACACTGCATGCTGTACAGCAAAAACTTTTGATACAGTAATAAAATGATTTTGAACCTCATTACAACAATTAAGGCTGAAATTTTCAGCCTTAATTGTTGTAATGAGTAAATTAATAACAATTAATCGCGTTTTGAGCATGCAATTCCTCACCAACCCAGAACACAAGACAAACTGGCCTCTCATTAATAATTTAATTTATCAAATTAAATTAAATTTAGAATAATAATAATGTCTTTGTTTGCATTGTTTCATTTGTTAATGTGCTGTTCAGAATAAATATTTCATTAAGGAACATGGTTTTCATTTGATTCAGAGGGAAATTCAGCTTCTCAGAAAAATTGCCACTTATCGGTTAATCAATCGATAAGATAAAACAACTATCGATTATTTGCAGCAGGAACCCACTGAACACTCGTTCCACGACACATTTAATATCTCTGCTGACAAGTTTAAAGATTTTAAACTACACACATTGACCCAGAGACTTATGCACTGCTGTATGCTCATTGCTCAGAGCAGAAGAGGATAAATAATACAGAATCACACAAGACCACAGGTCTGCATTTTCTGCTGAGTAACATGTCATCGTCTCTGACACATATTCTGCCTTTCGTGTCCTCTAAGCTTTTACTGGGTCAGCTCTGTCCATTAAATATTAAGACATCCATTCTAGTACAGCAGCATCAGAGAGAATAAAACAGTCTCCAACAAGACTGATGGAAAAAAGATGTTCCTTCATTCATAACTAAAACCTACTGCAGCTGCTAACATCATGAAATGGAAGAAAATAACATGTTTTATACCCTTAATAGTAGAATTTCAGCTCTATGTTATGTTATGGATTGAGCCAAAGCTGATAAGTTGCTAAAAGCCTAAAGCAAAGTGAATTGTAAGTTTCCTAATGAAGGGACTAAAACCACAAATTAACATCTTTGCATTAATTCTGCTGTATAAGCATCTTTAAGATGGTGTTCTGTGGTTGTTTTTGCATAAATTTGACCTTCGGTTATGATAATTCAAGGCTGCATTACAGTATACAAAGTAACTTATTATTAATTAGATCCCAAAGTTTAATTTTTAATAAGTCCACTTGATGGTTTGTATACAAAAATAATGGATTTTTCTCAACTACCATTGATATTTTTTAATAAATCCTTGTATAATAACCCAGTAACTTACAATTTATTTTTATTAAGTTTATGGCTAGTTTTAGTCTTGCTCTTAAAAGAATGTAATTTATGTAAGAATCTAACTATAAATGACAAAGATGTCATCCTTTTTAGTCACTTTTTGACTATTTTATCAAGTAAGTCTAGGTTTAGGCACATAAAACTTGTGAAATATGTGGCTAAACTACAAAGTTTCTCTCCAAACGTTTCTCTGTGAGTGTGTATGTGTATTCTGCATGGATGGCTGTATGCAATGTGTTTGATGGCAGCACACAATGAATGCCAGTCACACAGAATCAACTCAGAGAGATGTAGGAGAATAGAGAGAGGAAGGAGTGGAGAGAGAAGGGGAGGGACTGAGGAAGAGAGAGGACAGTGGACAGAATAATGAGGAGAAAATATCTGGAGCCCCGAATTTATAACCCCGAGAAAAATGAGAGGAAGGATAAAGAAAGAGGTTTGACTGGCTAAAACAGAAAGAGGGAGAAAAAAAGATGTGAATCATTAAAAAAAGCTTCTTAGACAGTGTGTTGAGAGATGAAGGGTAAAGCTGTGGTAAACATGATGGTGGAGGGGCAGCGATATGGAAAGCAGTGCCCTAAAGGCCTGGCAGCCACTATAAAGGAATGGTTTCCCTGGAGAAGTGAACTGGAGTGCTTTCAGTGGGGGAACAGACAATATGCACTCACACAAACAACTCCATACAATCCAGCACCAGAACTCATTTGCAATTTCAATTTCAGTGGCGTCAAAAGTCACAGAAGGCTGTAAGATGTTCAGGCCATGCAGCGAGACTTTCTCCCAACTTTTCTAGAAAGAACCTCATAAAATCTCCAGATCGCCGAGTGAGATAAAGAGCAAATGCAGCAGGAAATCTTGTGGTGTATTGCTTGTAAACGCTGCTGTTTTGCTCTTTTCTGCTGACCTGTATATGTTTCTACATGCTCATATATAAACACGCATATATCAATGAGTTTCGTCTCGTGTTTTCAACGTGAAAACACAAGTTGTTGCAGCAAACCTTTTGCATGACATGTTTTCCTGCACATCATCCCTCACATTTCCAGCAGGGAAAATGCATCTCCAGCTGAAAGTCTCCCACCGCAATAGCTTCCATTAAACTCCAATGGCCACAAGAGAAATTGACAAAAAAAAAGAAACACATTTTGGATCTTAAAACAATTTCAAATTCAAGCTAAAGCTGCTATTTTGTTTCTCTCTACCAGATGGATCTCTTTGGGAAGTCCTTTACCGATTAGCCAATGAATGTGCAGATATAAAAGCAGGAAAAAAAAGATGAAAAAAACTTTCCAAGAAGAAAAATAAAAGTATTCCCTGGTGTAATGTAGGGACTTGCTTCATTTCTCTGTCATTTTTTAGTGCTATGCCATGAATACAAACTTCTAGTAAACTAAACTGTGCATTTCAACTATTTTCTTGCATTTTATGAATAGCAACATTTTTTTTTATTTCTCTGAGTAAATGTATGCTGTCACTGGGTATTCATTAGTGTCTGCCTTGTGGGGGGAAAAAAATTCAAATTACCCCAGAAATCATCTATCTGAGCTCATCAACCTAATCACAAACAAATGTCATTTTTCATCGTCTCTGTTCACTGAGACCCTGGAGCTGTTTGGAATTAATAGTAAAAATAGTTCAATCTGATTCAGTTCAAAAATGACAAAATCATTATGATGGAACGCAAAATGACGGACTTGGAAAAATGAACATAAAGATGGTGAACATTTCAACCAGAAATCTGTGCATTTAGAGTTCTTGTTCAGCTTGACAAAGCACAACAAATGTAAGAAAAATTTCATGTATATCAAGTAATCAATGTTAAAACTTCATGTTCTGTTTTTCTAGAAGATAAATACTAAAGTTTAGGATTGTTTTGCTTCATTTATTCATGGACTAATCACACATATTGCAAACTAATTATGCAATAATCTGCTAATGCAACTCCACGTCAACAGGTTTAATTTGGATGTGAAAACCAGTCACTCATCCAGTTTGTATCAAACAGGAACTGACAGTATGCATGAGGAGCCCAGAAACATCACGTCTGACACGTCCTCAGAACAATAACATCAATACTGACAGGTCATTTCTGTTTGATGTTTGCCACAAGATGCCCTCGCAGAGAGAAATTTACACACAAGGAGGCAAATTGATGTTGAACGGGGCCCGGTCAAAAAAGTCCACAAAACTATATCTCCGGCTCCGGCAAATCTCCGGCTACATGATGAACATCAAGAAAGTGTCCCAGAGTGTTATTCAGCATGAGGGTGAGTACAAAATGAAGGCACATCATTCTGAGGGCGGAGTATTCCTTTAAAGTCAAACTATGTAACGGACACTTTAAACATGACTTTATGAAAATTACAAGCAGACAGTCTTACAGCTGTTTAGTGGAGGGCGAACATGAGGTCGTTTTTCTTTTGTGTGTAGAAGAGTGAACAGAAAACATTATTCAAGTCGATGATGTGCAATGTTTTCCACTGAATGTGCATAAATTTTCTCTTATTACCAAAGATTTGACAGTTTCTACTAAGATTTACAAATAGATTTAGCATCTATTTTGGGTTTGCAGCACATGCCCAGTTGAGGGTTTGCACAGATGTCTGCACAAAGACTCATACAGCATAGAGTGATGAAATTTACATCATCCAGACACCAGCCACCCACCCTCACACCTTTGCAGATGCAGACAGTACAACACTGGTTTAGGAAACTGTAGAAAATGTTGCCTTTCTGCAAGCAAATTTCAGAAAAGACAGATTTTTCTTTCTTTTTATTAAAAAAGATGTTTTGAGTGTTTGTTTAGATGTAGATGTGATGCAGCCTGAGTGAATTAGATGTAACTTGAGGTGACTGTGGAGATGTGCTCAGACTTACAGTTTATTTTGTAACATGTTTTAAAAGGTAACTATTATTTAGATTAAAATGTTTTAGATGTGAAGGAGCAAAAAAAGGTGAAATATTTTAACACTTTTACTTTCTCACCTCACAAGTTTGACATGTGAATAAAATAGCTTTATGTCATACATTGGGGCGTGACGATACAAAAAGACAAGAAATAGTGCAGCGAGGAGGTATAAATCAATAAAATAGAATAAACATAGACAAGACTTCAGCATTTTTAAAGAGAAGCTGTGAATTATTGTTTGAGTTCATGTCTGATGGACCATGAATAAAAACTTTCAGACTGTTTTTATATATTATTTAATAGGAGGTTTTTGTAGCTGTGATAAAGTAAATTTTTGCAATATTCATCACCATGAGCATTTCCCTAAGACAAGCTGCACAAACTCAATTTAAATAGCTAACGGAGCTAATCTGAGTCAGCATTTTAGCTGGTATGCACTTTGTGCAGGTTTAGAGAGATTTTATTAATACAGCTGCAACAACTGATGCAACCCAGTGTGCTGCTCATCTTATATGGAAGGATTAGTCACCCAGTTAGTTTATGTGAAAGACGGGGATCAGAAGCTTGCAGAATCATGTGAGGCTGATAGTTCACGAGGAACGAATGTGGTGGTGCTTATAAACGGTAAATATGCTGCAAGTCTTTATTTCTAATTAAACCGTTTGGCTTTCGTGTCGCTCTTGATTTACCTTCTTTCTGCCGAGGAAAAACACAGCCTTGCTTCAACCTGAACAACATTTTCTGTTTCTAACACCCCAGTTGTAAACTCCGCCATACGCTGAAACATGACATCAGCAAACAGAGCTCATTTAAAGTGGATAATATATCAGGGTTTTACTAATGAAGGACACAAAACACGATATTTTATGATTCACTAAACCATCTTTATGACAGCAGAAGTAAAGTATTTACATTTCCTTCAGATTTTTCCTGATTGTATTTCAGTCTCTGTCTGTTCAACCCCCATCAGACACAGATATAATTACAATAAGGCTGTATTTGCTCATGGTCTTATCCACTTACATTTTCTCCTGTTTCCCATTGCCATGCTCTTAATAAACCAATACTAGATGCATGTTGTGTTATTGTAGTGTAATTACTTCTAAAACCTCATTCTTGGCTGCTCAACAGTGACCACATCAGTTGCAGAGGATCTTCATCCATTATTTGACAAGATTTGAACCTCAGAGGCGGCAGAAGTGCACGTTGTTCATCACACAACAACACAGTAAAGTGTAATATAGCAAAAGTGTTTTAATGTTAATCGTTTTCGGAAATAACACAGTCTTTTTTTTTATTGGAGTGAAAATGTAAATAATGCAATAATGCAATGAACCGGTGATCGTTGAAGGGCGTACCTTTTCTCACGCCTGGTAATTGATGGAATACTCTCCATAGACCTCCTGTGAATTGGATTTAAATGAGAGGTATATAGAAAATGGCTGGATGGATTGTTCTTGGTATATATTCCCACACTTTAAGAGATTTATGTTAACTTATGCATCAAGACTGGACAAAGCATTCACACCACCATTAAAACTATGAAATAGATATTTTACTTTCTCATTCCATGTCTGACATGGATTCTCACATCTATTCATTAAGTGTGTGTGTGTTTGCTTTCTGCTGTGTCATAGCAGGTCTAACAGCCAGAAACACACACAGTCACACACCCGGCAGTATTTCTCACCCACCGTGGGACAAGCTGCTTCAGCAAAAACACACACACGCCTGGTTTATGGTGACCACAGAGACTCTCCATCGACTCATTAGACCCTGAGATTAACCATCATCAATGCTCCAACCAAACCTTCCCCTAAAACTTCCACCTTCACAATAATCTTTCATAAACTGGTACCCAAGTTATGGTCCCCATGGTTGTTAGACCAAGCACACACACATGCACACAAACAGATGAACTCAGCAAGTTCCCTAGCTTAAAAACACCTAATACACACAATTTAACATAGTTACACACAGCCACACACACCCTAAGCGTTCTCCTCTCCGTGCACTTTTTTAATGGGGTGATAATGAGTAATGAATGAGAAGCAGAAAGCTGAATTAGATCAGATTCACAGTGTCACATCAGCACATTTTATTATTTTATCATGTTTATGCATTTGAAGCTCTTTTCTCTTATCTATTTATTTTCATTTATTATTTTATCATATTTATGCATTTGAAGCTATTTTTATGTTTATTCTCATTATTATCATTTGTATTTATTTTTTATTGTATCATATTTATTCATTTGAAGCTCTTTTTAAATGTTTATTCTTATTATCGTTTTTATCTTTTTTTTATTTTATCATATTTATACATTTGAAGCTCAAACTTAATGCTTTTGAGGAATTTATTTGCTAAGGAAATCTAAAAAAATCCATCTACACAATAAAATACACGATTCTATGTTAGGGTGTCTACATGACATTAATTGGAAGAAAGAAAAAGGATGCAGGGTGAAGATTAAAACATTCAGATTGTAATGAGGGGGGGTAGATGATAAATAAATGTCAGCCTGCAGGTTTAACACGGTTTCAGTGTGACAAAGTAGCTGTCGATGTCGGCTACATGTGTGGTATGGAAATAAAAGTGTGTGTGTGCGTTGATGCATGCTGCAAGTGAGAAGAAAGGAGCAGACAGCTGCTGACTGCTGCTTGATCTGGACGGTAATCGCCCTGGGGATAGCAGCGTGCAGTGTGTGTGTTTGTGTGTGACAGTCCACATAAATGTGCATGTGTGTCTGGATTATCCTGCATGTGTGTGTATGTGTGTGTGTGTGTGTGTGTGTGTGTGTGTGTGTGTGTGTGTGTGTGTGTGTGTGTGTGTGTGTGTGTGTGTGT
>JAVQJG010074287.1:0-19854 GCA_036024015.1 Craterocephalus amniculus | reverse complement strand
GGCTGTGGAGCAGAGGGGCGTTGAACAGCAAGCTACTGATCGTTCACGGACAGACAGTGTTTGGTGGTGTACGTGTGGACATTGTTCAGTCTTGACCACTGAAGAGGAATGCCTTTGCTTTTTTTATGCAGGGCCTGAAATATACTTTTCATATCTACATTTTTGGTTCCTAAAATGTAGATTTGTTTCCTTAAATATATAAATATTTTTTCAAATGTGTAAATATAATTTATGAAATATAAATTTGTTTTCAAAATGTGAATGTGTTTTCTGAATATAAATCTAAAAGCTTTCTAAAGAGCTTTGAGCATCGAGTCAGAAAGAGAGGGAGAGAGCTAAATCTATAGCAGAAATCTTCCTTTTAGTTTTCTGGCTCTGATGCAGACTCTCACTGCACATTATTACACACTGATATAACCTGATGCAGGAATTTCCCACATGAGAGTGAAGATTGCGGGACTTGGTTACATTATGTGCAATCCCTGCAATCCCACAGTGATTTTCAGGCTCTGTTATGGAAAAAGGTCTTGTTGTGGACCAACTATTTTACTGGACTACATTTACAGAATCCTTTCTGATGTAACAGGACATTTTGTTGCAGTAATCTGTTACTGGAGTACAGTATGGCTTTAGTGATAAATTGCTTTGGAAATTGGTCAGAAATAAGAATTTACTGAATCTACAGTAGCCTAGAATGGTGTCGAGAATGGAATTGTCAACCCAAGAATTTGAATCAAATTGAATTATGAGTTGCTGTAAGATCCACGTTCTTAATACACAATACACCTCCTTTAGTTAACTTATCAGAATGCATTTGTTTTTACTTGGTGAGAACTCTAAAGAATATCTTTAAACCGGGCTGAGACACACACCAACTAAACCTTTGCCTAAATTAGTCCTGACCCTTAAATTTTCTAAGAAAAAGCAAGAGATAAATGTTTCTTTGCATTTTGTCTTTTCTTTTGAGAAAAAATATGGATAAATGTGAGTTTTTTTTAGCAAAAACTTGAGATAAAAATGAATAATAAAGTTATGACAGTGAAATGCTTCAATTTTAAAACTGCAACGGTATAACAAACACTTTCTTTTGATATTACATACTCAAAGCGATCGGTAGACACAGTTCAGGCATGTTTATTTAATCAATTCTTTACTAAGATTCATGATAATCACTGAAAAATTTGCTCTACCAAATGGTAGAGCAGGACCACAAAGAATTAAATGTCAATCAAGTCTTATTTTACTAATTTGGCACCTGCTTTCAGGAGTGAAGCAGCGGCTGCTGCCGATGGAGCAGAAAAACACTGAGCTTCTCTTCTGCTTGTCTGATCAGCAGGGTGGGACTGAGACACCTGGAAGAGCTCCAAAGGACGGACACACACACACACACACACACACACACACACACACTAGAATGAGTGGCTAATGTGTAATGAAGAAGAAAATCCACATCTGCATGTAGCCGCTGTGACAGAGGCATGAGGCGGAGGTGATGGGGATGTGAATGTGCCTCAGCTGCTGTGGTCAAGCAGATGAAGAGAAATGACCTCAGCTTGAGGAAAAGGAAGGACATTTATGGTGTTTTGAGCTTTTGACTGCTCTCCCTCCATGTCTCCACTTTATCTTTTCCACTTGCTTCTCAGGTTGCAAGGCCTACAGTAAAACATGAGGAAAGTCAGCAAAGAGGGAAAGAAAATGTACTAACTGGAAAATGAAGGATTACTTGTCCCTAATACTGCAGTTCCTACTGCAGTGTGTGCATGTGTGTGTGAATAGTTGGTTGAAAAACATTTTAAAGCACTTTGTAGAACCAGTGAGCTTTAAAGGCTCAAACACAGAATAAAAACCATTTACTATTATCAAGCATGCATTAAAAAGACCAATGCTGCTTTTAGCAGCTCATGTGCTGATACCGCTTTACCATAGGTTTTTCATTAATGTATATAGCGTTCATGTACAGCAAGAACATGCAGATGTACCTAATTCCTGAAAAGCAGACCGTCTGCTTTTGAATTATGAACATTGTAAGACTGTAGACATTAACTGGAAGGAATTATGAAAAAAAAAACATAAGACAAAGTCCAAAGCAAATCCCGCAAACATAATGTGAGATTATACTACACCACTTTATGAGCTCAGAAAAAAGGACAGAAGATTATAAAGAGCAGATTTAGAAGATTGAAGAGGAAGATGTGAGGAGACGGAGAATGAGTGATAGAACGAGAAAGAAGGGATAATAAAGAAAGACATCTGTAGCAGTTGTAAAGACATGGATTTGCTGTCTTAATACAGTTACGATTCTCCCAAGAGGACCAGAGGATTAGATATGGTCATTTCATCAGACAGGGGAGCGGCCGGCCGGAGGATTAAGAAAAGGCTAAAAGACTAGTGGAAAAAAATGATGATAAGAAAGTGAGATGGACGAGGGGATTGAGGGATAGACTGGAGGAGGAGGTCGGAAATCACTCGGGCTCTTAGCTTTTATGAAATTGGACTAAGTCTTTACAATCAGGGACTATTTAGGAGTTGATTTATATATGCAGAGCAATCTCCTAACAGAGTGGGCGGACCCCCAACGGCCCGGTTGTCTGGAGTACGGGAGAATGAAGCTTGTGAAAACCCAAATGGCCTGAGGAGCTCTGGAAAGGGAGACATAAAGAAACGTAGGGCTTCCTTATAACCAGCTGTCCCTCCATAGGGAACCAGAACACACACACACACACTCACATTTCACACAGTCTGTTTAAAACAAATAAGTCCTCCGCCATTTCCAGTTATCTAATAGATTATGGTGATTGCAATGCTTGATAAAAAATAAAATGAGAAAAAAACTGCTGAGATCAGACAAGATGTCATTAATCCAAAACATCTAATCTATCGAAGTTTTTCTCTTTTTAGCTATATAGCATTAAAATAGCCAATATTTCTATATTGACATGAGCTTCATGTGCAGGTTCAGTGATAAATCTTTTTGTCTTACTTGAAATACAAATGAAAGAAATGAAGTAATGAAAACAGAAAGAAAGGACGATTAAGTGATGAAAAAGACGGGAAGTAGATGTTAGAATAAGCTAAAAAGAACAGAGAGAGCGAGGGGGAAGGCTCAGCACCCTCAGACATATGGCGGTCTCCTTCTTGATTACACTTCAGCTGGTTGGAAGATTACCAGCTCTGTGAGTGCATATGTGTGTGTGTATTGTATCTGTGTGTCCTGCATATGTTCCAGTGTGTGAGTGTCCAAGACCTCACACTGTATCCTGCTAAAGATTGCTTGATACCACTTATGTTTGTGTGTGTGTGAAGCATGTTTAAGATTACAAGGCTCCGCTGGTGTGTGTTTATGTGCCACGGGCTTTGCGTGCTTTAAGAAGTCCGGGAGTTTATGCTAGATTATGAGACAACACTGCGTATGCTTACGTACACAATAAAGTGTGTACTTGTGTGAGCGCTGCTTCAGCTGGTCTTGGGTGGATTATTGAGTGAAGTGTGTGAGTGTGTTTCTGAACACCAAGATTACTCCAAGTGATCCCCCGGGTTACGGAGAAGATGAGAAGTAGGATCAGATACAGTAGCTTCTGGTTTTCTTTAATCTCAAACACTCAGACTGTTAGACTGTGAGTGTGTGTATTCCTCCATTTTTCAGTGTGTGCGCCTGCCTGTTTGTTTGTTCACGTGTGTGGTCTCATCTGGCCGGAGTTTTCTTGGAAGGAAGCATGTCCATATGCTCGAAGAAGGCTGCCTGTGACCTCACCCCAGGACCCTGCTGTAGTCTGCCACCACCCACAAGGAGGACGAGAGACATGCACTCACTGAGAAAGAGAGAGGGAAATGAAATGGGGTGGTGGGCAGAAAGATGGAGGAACAGCGAGAGATAACTACAGAGACTGTAGATACACAGAGGAAAAGTCCACCTGTCAGGTGTTACAGGATGTTCATTTCATCAGGGGATCACAGGGAATTTGAGCTCAACTCAAAAGCTGGAATCACAGGATGCAACAATAAAAGCTGCAGTATTAGAAATAATCACATGAGATGGTGAGATCACGATGATGGATGCTTTATCATGGTAACACACAGGACTGAGGAGATGCTTCTTGCAGAAGTGGAAGCAAGATGTTGCAAAAGGATGTACAGGTGCTACTCGGAAAATTAGAATATTCTAGAAAAGTTGTTTTATTCAGGCAATTCATACTGTTTTGCATACTGTTTGTATATACTGTATATGTGCATATCATGTTTGAGTTACAGAAATACATGCACTTATTCAGGATATTCTCTGATTATCTAATTTTCTGAGTAATTTCTTTATCTTAACTTTTAAGATTAAATGTACACATATTGACAAATAGTATGCACTTCAGAAAACTAGAAAAATTTGAATATTTATGGCAATCAATAAAAAGTCAGGGCTCTGAAAGTAAACTTGCATCTGTACTTAGTACATGAAATGTGTTGGTTTCACATTTTATGTTGAATTACCTGAAAAAAATCAACTTTTCTAGTCTATTTTTTCTGAGTAGTACCTGCACTTCACCCCAATCCATGATTTTTCCCCCGTAACTCTAACAAAGTGTTTTTGGTAACTACCAATACTGAATATGTAGTAAGAAATTTTTCATAAAATTCTAGTGTCTATTACCAACATTTCTACACCAGTCTTATGATCTCTGTGGTTTAAATCAGATTATTCTGTGTGACCACCCTTCTGACTTTCACACAGATCTGGTAAAAAAACAGATGTAGTAAATGAGTACCCAGCACATTAAAATTTTATGCCGAAGAACCTCTGACTAAACATCACATCACTTTATAATGACTTGGGAGTGAGAAGGACTAAAGCAAATGAATCCTCCTGCATTGGTAGTTTAGTTTATCCTCAGTAATCATTCAGCACCTGATGAATGAGGTGTGCTCCAGTTTGATCATTCAATGGTTTTAATGTTGTGTTTAATATTTCTTCCTATTTATGTTTGGTTGTAAATACATCTTAACATGCGCCCATTCTCATGTGTACAAGCTAAGTCTGCTAACATTAAGTTTGTGTGAGGAGGGTGAGCCTTGAGAGAAGCAAAGTCACAGAGCTGGACATGCAAATGTTTAATTCAGACGGACACTAATAGGTCAAGGTTTGTTTTTTTGTGTTTTAAGCATGCATCCACATCATTCATTCATTATAACGGACGTCTAAGTAAATGTGTCTTGTGGAAGACATAAATAGCCTGAGGCCGGGAAAAGAATAATAATAAGCAAGTCTGTATATGTGTGTGTTTGTCTGATGAGGCTCATGCAAGAACACACACCCTCCCCCAAATCAAAATCTGATTAATTATCCACATATTCAAAAATCCTATTTATGTCTACAGAACTGTATATGAGAGTGATAATCTATATTATCGGTCCACATTGCCAGTGGCTTGTTCTGAGTGGGGACAACACGGCTGTCTGCTTCCTTATTTTTCACAGTAACTGAGTTCTTTTTGTTATATTTCATTTTTCAAACAAAATATTATAAACCCATTTAACTGCTGAAGTCTCAGCTGAGTCGCAGAAAAAAATACTTTTAAATATATTTGCAATGTATAAATGTTCTGATTAACTCAAAGAAAACATTTGTGAAAAATCTGTTTAACTAGTGACAACATTTATTTTTTGTGTAAAACTGTGTAAATCAAAGATACAAATGCGTATGCACAGGAAATTATAAAGCGGTGAATAGCACTTGACGGAGAACACACCAAACATTAGCTGCATAAAGACACCATCTTGATGAAAATAAGAAAAAAACACAAAACAAATACAACAGAAAACCGCATATCCCAGAAAACAAAAAAAAAATATTAACAATATAACTCAAAATACATTTTAGAAAAAAGGAGAAAAATGCAAAAAATTTCAGACAAAAAACTATTTAAAAAGCAAGCAAACAATTCTATAGAGTTACATACTGCAATGAAATAGAGTGTAACATCACATTTCTGAAAAGAAAACAACAAAGAATGTAGTAACACATTAATTCAGAAAACACAGAACAATGAAAATGCAACAAAACAACTTAGAAATGAAAAAAGTGGAATAATTTTCAAGAGAGCCCAAGAAAAGACAATAATGCAACTCTGCATTTCTTTAAAAATAAAAAATAAAACATCACATTTCACCAAAAAAAAGAGAAGTGCAGAACAAAACATTTAGAAAAAAAAGCACAATGTGTAAGGAAACATCAAACAAAATGCATTATATTTTAGAAAACATACAATAATAGAAAATAAATTAAAAAAACAACTAGAAAGCACATCGAAAAAGAAACAACTTTCCAGAGAGCACACTGTAATTAAAAAAATCCAACACATTGCAAAAAAAGTGCTGCAAAACGACATCAAACACAGCAACAGAATAAAAACCTGCTTCTTTTTGCTTTAGAAAACACAACATAACTATAATAGCATGAAACATTTTTTAAATGCACACAAATAAAGCATTTATTTAGGAAAAAGCAATAGTAAAAATGATACTAGAAATCTCTACCAGAATACCAGAAATCTTAGAAACGAAAACATGAAACATTTGATCATTCATCTGGAAGATTTTTGTACTTTCTGCTTTGTGAATTTGAAATTTTCTTGTTTTATTGCATTTACTGACTGTAATAAAAGTAGCCTTTGCATTTCGTATAATTTCTCTCTTACCAACTAAACAAAGATTAGTCCCAAAACTTCTAATTTGATAAAACAGTTAACAAGAAGAGCACAGGATTTGCACAGTGGACAACACGGGTTGTGTTGTTCAAACCAAGATGACAACAGCTCTGGCTGAGGGTCGGGAAAAGTTCCCGCGAAAGGGAACTGTGACACTAACTAGGTAGACGTATGGAGTTTGTCACATCCTGTTTGCGTTTGTGTTTGTGCTGGTCAACAGTCTGGGAGAGCTGAGGGAAAAACTCAAGCATGAGTGCACTGCCATGAAATCTTTAGTACAATATTTGCACAGTAGCCACTGTGGATGAGCGATATAACCTCTGAGCTTGATCTTGATCCCCCTGCACTGAAAATGGCAGCTAAGCTTTCTCGTCATGCCACCATCTCAATCCCTCGCTCATTTTATTTCTATTTTATTACTTCCCTGTGTGGTTTTCTCAGCTCAGCACCAGTGATGGACAAACATCAAATGTATGTGTGCACATCAAATCTAAAAGCCTCAGAGTGTTGAGTGACTTGCAGTAAAATGTGTGTGCGCTGATGTTATAAAGAAAGAACGTGAATGAAGCAGAGTAAGGACAAGGAAGGAAATGTGAACTGAGAAATGAAAGGAAGACAGCGAATGGAAGGATAAGAGGGTGTTATGTGGAAAGGTGAAAAACAAGGTGTCATCGGGGGGCGGATGGAGGGATTGGATGGAGGAAGGGGACTCTTGGCAGAGCGCGGTGATAATCCGGTGTCTGTGTGAATGATTAGCATATATGCTAAACACTTCAATTCTATCAGCTAACACTGAGAGACTGAGATAAGTAACACAGGACATGCACCTCCCTCCAACTCCGTCTATCGCTTTCTGTCTCCTGCTTTTCTTTTTTACATTTTACCCTCTTACATTTCCCTCCATTCTCCTTTAATGTGCCTCCATTCGTGCTGCTGCGTGCCTTCCCCATTTTCTCGTCTCACTGTTTCATTCGACTCCATCCCTCTTGTTTTTCTTTCTCGGTTCTTGCATCAAATAGTTTAGTGCTCCTTTGAAGTTCAAATAACACAAAGAAGCAGTTTATATTCATCTGCCATGTTCATTTTCCTCCCTTTAGTACATCCGACCTGTCCATCTTATGCAATAGTATATATTGGAACATGGGCATTAACATCATGTGAGCATGTGCAGGCACATGTCTGCATTTATCTGCTGTCTGGGAGATAACAGATCAAATGGAGGGTCATGCCTGCTTTTAATGCACCGCTGCCTGATCATCATGAGTTTGCAGTTTTGACCTTTGACCTTGTCCTAAGCTCACAGATTCCTCCTGATTCTCTGAATCTTTTGATGATATTATACACAGTAAATGGTGGGACCTCTGAAGTATGTATAGTGTTATGTTCAGGGACAGATTTGTGAAATTTTGCAACAATTTTGTCACAGATTGATGAACCCCTGAACATCTTTACATCTGAGATGCTCCTTGTAGCCACTTTACTGACCTTTTCCCTATAAACCTAATTACTACATTAGAAAGATATGATTAGATGCAAATGTGCAGGCACAGTGCAACAAAATGCAGCTTGGCATCTAACAAAAGTGCAAAATGCTTCTGCTGAAGTGCTCTGAGGCAGGAGGGAAAACAGGGAGGTAGGAATCCTTAGGAATGCTGCAAAAAGTGTTTCTTATAGATGTCCTCAGTGGTTAGAAACAGGAAGCCTGGCATGTTGTGGGCAGTTTTCGCTACTCGCTGCAGTGCCTTGCACTCCGTGATGGAGACGTTTTCATACCAGATTGTGACACAGTTAAGATTTTGATCCTTTGGCAGGATGGCTGAAGACGGGTGTTTCTTCTTCAGTGTCCTCGAGATGAAGAGGTCATGGTAAGCTTTTTTGACCTGTCTGGAGGCGTTTCTGGCCCAGGACAGGTCCTCTGAGATGTGGGTTCCCAACAGCTTCTCGTTTGCCTCTTCTTCCCCTCCTGAAGTTTACAATTAGCTCCTTGGTCTTGCTGATGTTTAGGAGCAGGTTCTTTTCAGTGAACATGTGCCCATGTAGGATCTCATTGTTGTTGCTAACGCTTATGTTGCAGAGGGAAGTGGTGATCAAATCTCTGAGTTTAGTGTTGTTGCCATTAAATAAAAAAACAAAAAGCTTTTATATTCAGTGAAATGGTAAATTGTCTTCTATGTTGCTGATGTTCTATTGGGAATAAAAAAGACAGTTACAAGGCACTGGTTAAATACTTTACTGGCATTACAAATGCCAGTACTGTGGGACATCCTACTTAGCCATCACAATATATGGTAACAGGCAATGGATTTCTGGGTCCAGATCTTCATGTTTGACTCCTGATACATTTAGAAGAGATGATCAGGAACTAGACTGATAAGCGATATAAGTGTATTTCATCACATGAGTTCTTCCTCTTTTGCCTTCATCATGCAGCCACAGCAAGCTGATACTTGATCAAAAGGGTTGATGGGTGTACGAAGGCAAATGTAACAGAACGTTTTTCAATAATTAAGAGACAAGGAATGCTTTTCCCTTACCTTTTAAATGAAATTCTCATGCGACAAGTGACTAAGTCGCTACTGCTTGCTCTTATTTATCCACAGACCACCCATATATTTTTGGGGTCTAACTGAAGTTGAAAATTTTGATGAAGCATTTCAGTGGATTCAGTTTGGAAACCCTGAGTGCAGCACAAGTCATCAGCATTTTAAAACATTTCCAAGAACATTTCAGACTCTCAAAGACCATCATGATCATCTTTTACACAGCTTTTCTTATCCGTTGATGGGCCCAACAAGAAAAATTGTTTTAAAAAGGCTTTAAATGACTTAAAACTTCAGCTACTTAACCTTGTTTTTAAATGATAAGTAGATTTGTGAATCAGAGGGATTCAGTCTTATTGATTATCTACATTTGTACGTTCAGGAAAAGCAAGAAGTTTCTCTCTCAAGGTCCTTTGTTTTCCTTGTTCTTGCTCTTTTCTTCCTCCGTGTCTTCTCCGTCTCAGATAGCATCTGTTTGCCAGTGTAAGCTCCAGTAGGTGTGGGGCCTCCCAGTGCTCCTGGCCTTCCACACTGACACTTCCCTGCCATCTTTTATTCAGCTGCTGCCCAGCTACGGGCTCTTCCAGACGGACTGTGCCTTCAGGCGAGCCCCGGGCCTCGTAGCCCAACAAGGCCTCCCGAGTGAAGTTCTGTGCTCAGCTGTTGCCCCTGGAAACACACACAACCACACACACTGACACGGCGATGTATAAAACCCGCTCACATAAGCATGCAGGGCACACTGGAGCAGTATCCGGAGGGCCATCTCGTCACATCACCTTTTGTTTTTATTCATGCGCACAATTATTCATTTATTGTTGCTCTTTTATTCATTTACACAGAGATAAACTGACTGAGAAGCTGTCATTTCATGAATTTTGTCTTGGCAAACAATGCGCGTGTGCATCCTCAGAAGAAAAACAACAGCTAATCAACTTTTAAAAGGTTAAAGCGGGGTCAGGTGGTCACCGCGAGGTTGCTGTGGACTGTATTTGCGCTGAATGATTAGATACTAAAATTGTGTTTATGTGATACCATTTGACATGTTTTCCTTTCGCCATCTCTCTGAGGGTTTGCAGACAAAGGCAGATGCATCCGCGCAGTCATTTCTGCCTCCACATGTGAGACAGGCAGGCTGCTTAGACCTGGACCGGCTCCAAACGGGAAGACTTCGGCCGCGGCGTTGAGAAATACTTCCAGGTTAGCACAAGGTCAGTGGAGGGATGACAGGAAGTGTAAGGCTGACAGCTGCGTCCATCTATCTTGCTGACACATATGTGTAAGAAAAACTAAAAAAAAAAGAGACAGAGTACACACACACACACACACACACGGACACACTGGAGGTGCCCAGGGAAGCGAGGAGCCTCTTCACATGCGTCCTGTTTTCTCTGCATGGCACAAAAACAGAGGATAGAAAAAGGAAAAAAAAAAAAGGGAAAGTGAAGCAGGTAGAGTGTGATTAAAATTATTATTAAAACTAAAAAGAGCGTGTTGGAGCAACTGCCTTCTCAGGAAATTCTTTTTTTTTTTGTAGTTTAGTAGTTTTATCATCTTGTGTGATAAGAAAACGCTCACACCTTTACCAAATCGTGTGTGTCTTTGTATGTGTGCCTGTGTCATCTTGAGGATAGGTGCGACAACATAACGGCCATTGTGTTCAAGTGAGCATATGGTTTCTGACACGTCTCTTTCTAGTGCCATACTGTCTGTCTATACGGCACAATGGCAGCCAAGACAGCAGTCCTTTCTACTGCGACTGAAGGCCTGTTTGAAGGAAAACATGGAAGAGCATTAGTGAAAGTTTATTCCCTGGCTTATCTTTTTGGACTCCATGGATGAAGATGGTTTTTAAAAAGTGGATATGCTTTAAAGGGGGGAGAAAGTTTGTATCTCCAACTTACTTTTTCTTGATTTCTATTTATACTTGCTGGAACCGAAATATTCTCAGTGGGAATTTGAGATCAGGGGAATGATACCTTCCAAGTGACTCGGAGAGTCAAAGAGAAAAGGAGGAGAATTTCCTTTCTTATTGTTTTATGGGGGGATTGGGTGGAAAATCCTGGAAATGGGAGTGCTGTACACATGCTCAGTGTTGAACCAAACAGGATTTGAGATCAGTGAGTTTGTTCTGTTATTGAGAAATCACTTACATGTTTTCAAATTTTATTATTTTCAAATGAGCAAGTTTTCTGACAACATTATCTTTGTGTAGCCAGCAATACATGATGGAAGTAGGGCTGCACTGGTTGCAGTTTTCTGGCCGGTCACCAATCTTTAAAACATCTGACCTGCCGATACTAATTTTTCTTTAGGATTGACTTGACAGCTTACATCTTTAATGTACTGTACCAATTTTGTTTTATTGAAAAACAAACAATACCCATACTACAATGCAAACTTTTTAACTGTGCAAGCTAGTTTTCTAAAAATATCAATGAAAAGCTTTGAGCATTGCTTTCAACATAACAAAAATTTCAGTTCCTTTAGTCTAATTTTAATATTGTAAACCCAGAACTAGCTCAACATGTTGAATTTCAGACCCGTTTCGAGTTTCTTACTAAAAAAAAGTTATCAATATCTTTTTTTGCGAGGTAGTTATGATCGGTGCATAAGATCGGTTTCACATGTATTGATCGGCCGATCACTGATCCCCCCAAATTAAGGAAATTCATCCACCCGATCGATCAGTGCACCCCTAGATGGAAGTTTGATAAAATATCTTTTTAAAATATAATAATTTTATCTGCCATGAGTGACGTTGAAACAATATTCTCTTTGAATATTGCCGGGCATATCTAGCACAAGAAGCTACATGTGTGTTACAAGAAAAATTAGATTCAACATTTAAATTCCAAATAAGCAAATTGATATTACAACCCTGAGGCAACGGAAGGCCTGGGGGGGGGGGGGTACTTAAAAAAAAAAGTAAGTAGTTCAGGGTGTAATGAAAAGCCTCACATCCACTCTAAGCATACTTGGTGATGTTAGGGTAAGGTACCCCCAGGTTTCCTGGGGCAGACTGACAGAAACATGCCAGCCAATAAGTGCCAATGGCCTCTCTGTCCTCCACTGAAATACATTCATACACTAGTGACACCAACACTGGAGACACAATGACAGCTAACTGATCCACTGCCACACTGCATGATGCTTCCACCACCATGCATAACAGTTAGTATGTTGCTTTTATGATTATATGCCTCATTTTTACTCCAAATGCATCTAATATTGACCACGTATTTCTTATACTGTAAAGCCTCTGATAAATCTCATAGAACCTCTCATGCATACGTTGATTCTTTGTCCATGTGATCAGCAGCAACCTCTAGTAAAGTCTGAAGATGTACAAATTTCATTTCTTTCCTTTTTCAACATCTGAATGAATAAATATTTTTGCTTATGCCAGCTGTAATGTTGCACAGTTATTGCGCCCCATAAAGAGAGAGGTTCATAGACAGAATAGAGAGCGTGGTAGTGCCGTTTCCTTCCACGAGCACTTGAGTAAACACTGTATAAGAACTGATAACTGCTGTGCTAACAGGGTTTCGGCGTAAAATGACACAGCAGCTGGTTAGGCAGGAGAAAGGAAGGACATGAAAGAGAAGATAAAAGGTGAGGGAACAAGCACATGCCCCAGAGGATGAAATGAACAAACAAATGGGGTAATCCTCTGCAGAAGAGGAGAAAAGAGGGAGGGATGAGTGAAGAAGAAGAGCGACACATTGTTTGATTGCGATCCTTCTTAAAAGGTGACACTCTTGATGCTACAAAGGATGTCCCTGTAGAGCAAACATGCACATGTGCAGAAATCAAACTCTCCAGGGAGACCACTGAGGATGTGACAATGACTGATAAAACTAAGGAATGAGAGTTTATGAAGCAGTAATGAATAAACAGAACAGTGAATGGAATATACACAGACAGGGAAGATGGTTATTATGAGACGTGAATGGAGGGAGAGCTCTCAGGATGTAGTGTGTGTCTTGGAGATGCTTGGATTGGATGATTGTTTAGAGATGGTCACAAGGGAGGAACAATGAAGGGATGAAGGGAAAAAAATGAAGTGGGAATGAAGATGCTTGCCTCAAGATGTTTTCTAGACTTGCTAAACCAGACATGCAAGAAACAAGAAATCCATTTTTAAAAATCTAATTTTGAAAGATTATTAATTATTGATAATAAGAGTAAGTAAATATAAAAAGAATAAATTATTATTATTATTATTTTTAATGATAAGAATAGTCATAATAAATGTTTTATTATTATTATTATTATCATCATTATTAGTAGTAGTAGTAATAATAACAATAATAATAATACGAAGAAAAATCATTAAAAAAAAATTTCAATTTATAAAATCTTTTTTTTAGCCTATACCTCCTATAGGTGGATTGCAGCTTGGAGCAGCAGAGGACTCTTTGGTGTCTGTAATTTAAAGAATTTCCTCATAAAAAGAGAAAAAAACAGCTAAAACATGATCATTGCTGCAGAGCCAGCAATAAAACATGCAAATAGACAAAAACAAGACAAAAAAAAAATCCACATATTTAAGAATATTTCATGCTTTGTGAGACAGGGTGTTAATTTTTATTCATCCTCATTATACTGTCTTGTAAACGTTGTATCCTTTTTCTCTACGCTGGACATAAAAAACCTGGTCTCTCATCAGGCTGGCCTCCCCTGCCATTGTGCAAGATGCTCTTCCAGTAGGAGGCTGTGCCACCTCTTGACTTCATTTTTTAGCCCTTTGTCAAAGAACAGGATCCTGCTGCGTAAAGGAGAAAAAGGACCAGCCAGAGAAAGACGGACAGCATATTTGGAGAAGAGACGGATGAGAGGAGGCTTTGTTGCTCCTGCTGTAAATCAGAGAGTAGTTTATCATCAAAAGATACACATGTCAAGATCAACACCTCCTTCGCCCCTAAACACACACAAACACACAGTCGTTTGGCTCTTTCACACATCGTATAACTCCGATTGGTCCCAGCACATTACACACACCGCATCCCTTGGCAATGTCTCTGCTCCATCACCTGCGGTTTCCTTCTGATCCTCCTCCCTTTCCATCAGTCACTCCATCTTGTGCTTTCAACCCCACCTTCATCCATCACTCCTTCCTTCTCTTTGTGTCTAAGTCCTCCTGTCTTCACCTCGATCCATCAGTTGGTGCGGTGGTGCTGTTTTGACAAGGGCATGGTCATAGGTTAGACTATACATCATTACTACCAGCTGCCCCGCCCCAATAACATCTGATTACTTAGTGGTAAAATGGTTAGATATATGGAAATAAAATAAAGCAGATGACATGTTCCTTACACAATAAAAACATTTGAGCTCTTTCACACAGTTAAGCATGTAGCTACATATAACTAATATACATACATACACATTTATATAATGTAGGGGTGCTGTAAATATTCGGCTACCGATTATATTTGCCCCAAGAGTGCAAAAAAAGCTACATTCGACTTTTGGTGGAGTGAGTTAAAAGCGAGGCCCAATAGTGGCTGTGACGCAATGACACAATCAAACCATGTGCAGTGACGGGGTGACCTGGTGCCAGATAACATATCGGCAGTGTGGCGATTTTTCAAAGTGTCGGAATCTTTCGATGCGTGTTTTGTTTGATGGCCAAATGGAAATGAAAAAACTTTGTGCTTTTTTGAAAAGCAAAGGCTGTTGGAATATTTCAAAATGGCAGAATATACTCAATAAATACTTCCTTTGATTGAAAAATGTCTACAAATTTATTCTATTTATGCAATTTCTTTTTTAAAAAATAGTGGAAAAACTGAACCACATTTAATATTCGTTGTTCGATCAAGCATTTCAAAGCTATTCAGTTTTGGCTTCGGCCGCAAATTTTCATTTCGGTACATGATGTACATATGATATATATACACATATGTGTAACTCGCACACAGTTAAACAAGCATACATGCATGCACAGACACAAAAAATTGTTTTTTTTTGTTCCTTTAAACCGCAAAATCACTTATTAGAAAGCAATAATCTTAAATAATATAAGATGATAAAGTAAATGGCATCTGGTAACACTTCAGTACAAAAACCACCTGTCACATGACTTTGACAGGTGTCTCTTTATAAAGGGTTTTTAAGGGTTTTATTTATTCATATATATAATATAGTTAACAAAACGGACTGACTCACCCTTTTGACAGGTCACCAATGATATCCACATGACGTGCGCCACATCACCATGACAACGAAATAAAACAAATTATCCATCCAGCTACCTATCGACCCTTGCTTTTTCATTTGTCAGGTTTTGTAATCTGTTGTACCATATAGTGGTTTTTTTTGTTGTGGTTTGCACGTCAGGGCCACCGTAGCCAATAAAGTCCTTGAAGAAGCACAAAGGTGATGCATCTGGATCCAGTTGTACAGTATTGATTAAACCAAGAGCGTTGTGTAATGAAATCTACTGTAGCTGTCAACGTCTTTGTTCGCCAGGTAGATGTCCACGTTTTCACCGTCACAAATAACTTATTCCAACTCCAATCTCACAAAACTCTTTGAAAGAGATGGACAGAGAAGGAGCTTGAGTAATTACCATCCTTTTCCTCTCGAGAGCTCTCTCTTTGTCGCTCTCTCCTTCACATCCCTTCTTCACCTCAGCCTCCTTCTGCCCTCGCTCCTCTCCTCGCCCCGCTCCTTCCATCTCACCCGTCACCTCCTTAATCTCCCCCTCTCTGTCTGCTCTTATTTCCTCCGTCACCCCTGTGACCCCAGCAGTTTCCTGAGGATGCTCCTCTAACACACACACACACACACACACATTATTCATGAGTGCATTTATGCAGAGACGAGAACAATTACAAAAGTGTGTTTGCAAAGAAGTTATTTGAAAGAAAACACACAAACACACCTAAATAGAAAACTACCTGCGCACACACATACACACGCACGCAAATAAGATAATGAAGGATGATTAGGGGCAAGAAGGGGCTGGCAGCTAAGACATAACCTCATGACTCAAGTAACCACTCAGAGCGCAGTGTTCGTACGAACTACTCCAACCTTTCCACAAGAGCTTGATTGCTTCCTGAAAGAGCGCTGCATCTATATGCGCAAGTGTGTGTGTGTGTACGTGTAAAAGAGAGAGCGAAAGGGAAGAAGAGAACGAAACAAGGGGTAGAAAGTGAAGTTGTCTTGCACCACTTCCACCCCCTCCTCCTCTCAGCGGAGCGCAGTACTTAGGAGAAATCCTTGATGGGAGCGATCAGCCGATTTAGATTCTCCTGATGAAACCACTTGAAGAAGAATGCAGAAATGTATTAGAAACGGAGTTCTGTGTGTGTGTCATCTGAGAGTGCCAGCCGAAGCAGCTCAGAGATGAATCAGAGGGAGTTTGGCTGCATGTCATGACTGTTGCAAAGTTCAATCAGAGAAAAATCAAATAGATTTCTGTTTTTGCAGCTGCTTGACTCGGATGCCCAAGGATGCCCGATTAAAGTGTTGTCCCTTCTTTCAGCTGCAGAGTTACCGACAAGAGGAGCTCTGCGTGAAATATAAGCAGCTAAGATGTTGCTCAAGGTTTTGCTGGAGCTCTGAGGAAGTTGCATGATGGATGGAGTAATGGAAATTATAAAAACTTTCAAGGCAACCATTAGTTCCCATGAAATTCAACACTGTGAAAGTCAGTCAGCTGACAACTGAGGCTTAACTGGAAGTAATTTATTAATCACAAACAATGTTTCAGCAACCTTATTACTGCTTGAAGCTGTGAGATTGTTGTGGAAACTCCTGTCAAACTATATCCAGTTGACCTGACATGTTCATACCGGGTCAAGATGTCACTGATTCTGATGCTTCTGTGGCGATCTTCCTTCTGGGCTTTCTTAGGAGACCAAGATTAAACATGCAACCATTTTAGTTGTAATATTTCATTTATTTTGGGTAACAGCAAGAGGCTTAAATAGGAGATTAAATTGAAATTTAAAAAAAGAGAAATTACTCTACCTTTGAGGTTCCAAAACTACCTACTACACATTAAATGACTCATCAAGTGAGCCTGTGAGCTGACTTACTGAGTCATCACTTTTCATGTAAAATAAACAGAAGACAAAGCACAGATGTGGTCCATGTTGGCTGTGTCAGACTATGTTTTCTCACCGTCTCCTTGTGACGATGAGGCGGGTCGACTCTGCCGTCCTGCTGGTCTGATCAGTATCAAGCAGTGAATTGCAGAATAGGTCAAAATGAAAGAAAAATACAAAAGCGTCACCAGAAGTGAAGAATAAGCAAAAGGACAGTGAGAAGAAACAACAAGCAAGAAGTTGGAATAGAAGGAGAGACAAGGTGAGAAGACGGGAGGCGAGGCAGAAGGATGGCGTGAGAGATAGAGGAGAGATGGGAGGAGTGATAGCAGGATGGACGCCTGAAGGACGCGTGTACTTCGATAACAGATACCATCAGAGAAGATGCTATCTCTCCCCCTATCGCGCAGTAGCACACACTGTTAATGGATAGCAAATAGAGCAAAAGTGTGTGTGTGTGTGTGTGTGTACAGTATGCTTGTGTGTTTTTCTATGTCTTTATTGAAATGGCTCCTTTAAGGATGTTGGCGCATGTGTCTTGTCTGTGTCGACTCCTGAGCCTCTCCTCTCTCCCCGTCTCACTTTTTATTCACACTACATCTGTCTTTTTCCTGCTGAACCCGCTTTCAAGCCATTATGTGGCTATTATATCACAAATGACTCATTCCAGAGAACAAGGGAATGAGCGCGAGAGCGAGAGGGGGAGAATTATTTAATTGAATGAAATCATTTCTCCAAGTTGGCAAACTGGTTCAAGTGTTATTAAGTTGTTCACAGGCTCACATTAGCTCTCTCTGAAAATGTCAGCGCTGGCGGGTAACAAAAGAAAATTGTTAGCGGCTAGATGTGTTCGGGGGCTCGTCAGACCCTCTCACACAGAGATGCACACACGTTCACACACACATGCACTCTTGGGCACATCCATCAGCCAATCATGTGGACAGATGGGTCATCAGCTCTCTAATTGTGTGATTGGCTAAAATCAGCGGCAGAGGATGCACCGGGCAGCTAGATGACACATTAGGTTTCTTTCCATGTAAACAGGGGATGCATACATGTGTGTGTGTGCGTGCGTGTGTGTGTGTGTGTGTGTGTGTGCATTCTCTTAGCATACGCGGTGAGAAGTGCATGCTGTTTGTGGAAAAATGACTTTCAGGGGTGAAGAGAAAAGTAAGAATAAAAGAAAGCTGGTAAAGTTTATCCCAAGCTCCACAGTGTAACATAAAGTGATAGACAACAGGAGTGTGTGTGTGTCTCTGTGTGTGTGTGCGCAGATATATTTTGTCCACACAGAAAACGGGCCAAAACACATTAGAGCACATCTGTCCACTCCATCCCCACTCCTCATATCTCCCTCATTCCTATTCTGAAGAGGACTCTCCCTTTGTCCATCCATCCATCCCAGCATTTTCTTTAATGAATTAATCTGTGGAGTGTTTTTATGTCATAAAGCCAATGTAAGTCATATGAAGCAAAAACTTTTTGCTCCTAGCAGCAACTGGGTTTTTCCAGATTTTTATCATCATAGACAAATTGTGCATTAAAAAAAAAAACAAAGCCGATGAAGTTTGAGTCGTTGCATGCTGTATATATTGTATGATTGTGACACAAGTTGAACCTGCACATACAATATATTGCTCAAAATTGGATCATTTGTCTTATTTAATCATCTTCTACTCCAATGCCCGGGCATTCTGAGATTGTTCAGGCCTAGCCTTCTCCAAATACAATCCATTGTTCATGCAGCCCATTGCAACAAAAAACCAAATCCAACGTCATTATGAGACCAAATCCAAGTTGTTGAGGAGTATGAAGATCATGTTTCAAAAATGTATTTCAGTCTGTACCATATTAATTTATATTTCTAGCTCTAATCAAGTAACTTTAATGCCAATCCAACAAAAAAGTGTCAGAAAAGTTTTAGTGAAGAATTTTTTTGTTTGCCAGCCCACAGGCAGGGGTTAGCATGAGTCCAGTGTCTGCTTTTCACTGCTGTGGTTCATTAGGCCATGCACAGCTCCACATACTGAACAAGGGAAGGGCATGAATTAGTAAAATTTATTTACAAAATATTTAGATTTCTAAACTAAATCAGTCACCTGATGTTAAAAAGTGGAACCGATCAAATCCAATACTTGTTGCTTTGATAACCTTATTGAATAGTTTTCCTAAGAACCTACGGATATATAATTAAATGCAATTTTGTTTTTTCCTGGTTAAAAAGTTGCAAAGAAGGAAAGATAAAATACTTGAGAAGATGCAATCTGTCCGAAAAATTCTAGCAGACGTCATAAAGACTGAAAGATTAACCCACAGAAAATTTGCTCCAATTTATCATTCTGGCCAATCAGTCTCTATTTGTTAAATCAGGGTTAAAAACCTTTCTATTTGCTGCCTTTTATGATGACTGATTTTTTATTTATTTATTTTTTTCTCAGGGTTTCTTTCTTTCTTTCATTTTCTCATTTTGTGATTTTATTTTTGTTTTTAACTCTTTTTGTTGCTTTCTTGCTGTAATGTTTCCAATGTTTGTATGTTAAGCACCTTGAATTGTCATGT
>JAVQJG010074261.1:0-13707 GCA_036024015.1 Craterocephalus amniculus | reverse complement strand
GATATTATTCCACTCGTTCCAGAAGTTTTACCACTTTGAAGATTTATTCTCTCAGAGCTCACAAAATCAGTCTTTTCCTTTGATGCTCCAAATTCAAGGAAAACTCTTCAACTCTTGGGACCGGAGAATATTCCTTCTTCTGGGATCTTAACAGTTTGTGATTTGATTTTCGTAAATTGTGCTGCCATTGCTTTAAATGAATGGTACTTATGCTCTGTCCTTTGTTTAATTATATTGTGTTTATGCTTTGATCGTAAATTGAAACTGTTTAATCTGTTGTTGCGGTAAACTTGTTGTCCCTGTAAATGAAGCAGACCTCAGTGGCTAAAAAGTTAAAATAACAATTCAAAAAACATAAAAGGTGTAATGCAAGTCATCTTGCTGTTCAGTGTTCACGTCTATATATGAGCAATCTTTTATCAAATAGCTGCTCGTTTCCAAACTGAAATATGGTATTCATATTTTCTCCATAGTGATCCCAGTAGAAAAAAGCGAAAAAGGCAAAAAACTAACAAAAAAAAAAAGAAATGCACCAATTAAGATATCAATTTTGAATTGTTTTGAATTTGTGGTTTTAATTTCAAACAAAAACCACAAACAAAAGAGAAAAGCAAAACATTTTTTATAACTAACTACAATTCAAAATATCAATTATTATTGAAATTATTGTAAAGTAACAATAAGCAGTTCCTCCAATTTTTCTTAACTCCTTTAAACATTTTTTTAACACCATTTTTGTTTAGAAGTTTCATTATTTATTTCTGTGATTTTTTCTCCACTGATCTTTTTTGTCTTGCTGCTGTTGTGCTCAAATTTCCCTGCTGCGGACACATAAACGTCTTTTTATCTTATATTGTCTTACAAGGATTTACTCTCCATTGAGGAGCAAAGTTCAGGTAGACAGGCATGCACAGAGACCTATGTATGCTGCTTAAGTCTGTCTAAGAGCAATGTTAGGGGAGGGGGTTCTGACTTACACTGCTTTCATCTGTCCTTTCAATTCATGGATGCAATGATAAATATAAAGCAGAGCTCCAGTTAAGTCATTTATCTATGGTCCTGAATGGGAAACTGGGTTTGCAGACAGGACATAAGAAAATATTCCAACATTAAAAAATTAAATCTGCACACACACAGAAGTCTGTTATCAGTTTTAACTTCATGCATGTCTAGGGTGAAGCTCTTCTTTAACTTTGCCCGTATAAGCACTGACAACATTTTGTTTTTCTATTACTAGTTTATGGTACTTTTTTATCAATACTTTTTGCTGCTTAAATAAAATATAACAGCATTGTACAGCTTTAGTGCAAGGTCAATGTCATAAACAAAATAAAGCTCATGAACAAAAATAATAATCACCAAATTTATCAGAGTAAATTAAACCAAAGTCATCAGTATAAAATGTTTTATATGCTCCTGAGTTACTAAAATCTTTTGCTTTGAGAAGAAAGGAAAAAAAGGAACATTCAGCTGAGAAAGAAGTATAACTATGTGATTTTGCTTCCAGTCACCACCATCGGCCTACAATGAAGACGCTGAGACGGTTGTTGTGCGTCACTCATGTCCTGGCCATCTTTTCTATCACACTGGTGCTCTGGTTCTACACGTGAGTGAAGCCGATCAGACGATTCCCAAAATTTTGAGCTTAAGTAAGTTGATTGTGTGTGTGTGTGTGTGTGTGTTTGTGTGTGTGTGTGTGTGTGTGTGTGTGTGTGTGTGTGTGTGTGTGTGTGATGTGTGTATTCAAACTTTGAAGTGAGATTTGTGATGTATAGCTCAAATGAAATTTTTTAAGATTTACTAGAACTTTCTAGCATAAGCAGAAAGCAGTGTCCCTCTAATGCAGCAAAAAACTAGTTTGAAAAATCTGTCCTGTTAATCCATAAACACCAGTATAGGTGTGTGTGTGTGTGTGTGTGTGTGTGTGTGTGTTTGTGTATTCTCTTTGTTCAATTTGGATGTTGTTAGCCAGACAAAAATAGAATGATTACAATAACCATTGTCAGTGGACTGGGCTTAGACTGAGGGGTGGACATGAGGGATATTTCAATGGTCCTCTGCCATTGTGACCAAACAAATAAACATTTTGACTTGCAGTGCTTACAATGGCAAAGGGATGATGCAGTTTGGGGACACTGATTATTTGTATGAAAAATAAATTTAATTTTGAAACATAAATAAACAGTTCTGGCAAAGATGCAAGCCTTTGCAAAGGCACCATGGTGTTTTGCTGAACTGTCCAGGTTATTTTTGATAAAGTGTCAACAGTAATGAGAACATCCAATCTGTTTCAAGAAATGTGACAAAGTAACTGAGAATGGTCTTTCCATTTTCTGGCTCTGATAATTTACATGGGAAGGGAACTTGGTTCTGAAGCATGAATGAACAATTTTGAGAGAAAGATGAGCTTTTGCAAGCCAGAATGGCAGCTGTCATCCCCCTCAGAGTAAAGCACAACTATGTATCATCCAATTAAATATTATTCGGATTAAAAGAAAACCTACCTCAATTGGCTAAATAAGCCACATATCATGATTAATAAATTAAATTCAGATCGCACTTTCTATGCAATAAAACACCCACCTGATCATAATCTCTCTTACATTCACTCATACGCACACATAATGGAAATTAATCCAAAACCATGTATATTTTTCATTTTTAGACATTCAAAATGGACTGTACAGCAATGTTTTTTTTGGTCAAAACATGGGACATGTCCCTGGAAGAAGCAATTATGCTTTTGCAAAAAAATAGCAGCAGCCTAATTATCCTGTCATTTTCACACATATTCCCCCCTTTCCAACCATTTACCTGCCACCCAGACATGAATGGTACCGAGGTCTAACGTCTGTCAGGTTATACTGCGAGTCCTAGAATATGTCATTTTGCTTTTTGTTTTATTTGTTTTCTGCAACGTCCACCATGGAAAATATCATTTTGTAAACCTGAACCAGACAAAGCTCAACAGCATGGCATTTACCCATGCAATGATTATTTTGTTCACACACTCAGAAAACAACAAAATGAGACTGAAATAACACTTCTGAGGGAAACATTTCTCTGTCTCCTAGTTCTACTCAAACATTCAGTGAAGTTTTTGGACGAAGAAAACATCATTTATAATGTAAATCTTCTCTGATCTCAGCAAATTCTGAATAATATGTCATGCCTGTAGTTAGATATTTGTTTGCATTGCAAATACATCCAAGTGTTTCTAGTCCAGCTCTCCAAAAGATCTGGTATGATCATCAAACAAAACACATTTTGTCCTCTGCCCTAAAGAAAACTTTATTCAAGTTGATTTTGTTAAACAAACATAGTTCATCATTTTAGTACCAACTGCATGCTGTGAGCAGTGAGTGATAAAATAATGAACTCCTTGCAGCAGCAGAAGTAAGACATGATTCATCATTTTGGTGATTCCACTATATTTCTCTTTGCTTGCCCGCTGGGGCAAATTTGTCTTCCCATTATAATTATAGTCAAGGCTTCCTCTGTCTAGAAGCCAGCCAGCAAGGGCACTGAGGGATGGTTGAGTCAATATGTCTTCACTGCACTTTTAATACAGATGAGCAGACTGACTGACAAGTCATTTCAGCAGGGCTTGATTCCCAGATTCCCGACCTGACTCAGAGTATTCTCCCATGGAGGTAAGTGACACGAAGCAGCGGCCTCAACCTGCCCTCGAGAGTTATAAAAAAATTAAATGATCTCAAATATCTAAAAACATTGCTATGTATTGTCCTTGTTTGCAATTTTGACAAAACTTTTAAAGATTTGCTTTCCAGGCTACGGCAGTGCCCTGGGTCATACATGCTTTATAATATCACCAGCTGCTGAACCACTGATCTTCTATTTAAGCCACTTTCCCTTATCTTCATTTCAGTCATTCAGTCACCTCTTTAAGCAAACAGACAGCTAACTTCTCATCATCTCTGAGCCATAAGACATCCATTCTGTGGATGAAATAATGTAGAAACAAGATACAGCAAGATACTGGTGGACACCTGACAGCTTAAGACATAACCCTTCAATTTTTATTCCCTAAGTGAACTTTCTTAGGGGAATTATAAGACGTGTCTTTGTGTGGGAAAGGGCAACAAACCCTTGACCAGTAGCTGGTGGAAATAGAGGAATAATGATGGAGTCAATGAGAGTCCCTGGCTGTTTAGGATCAGATAAAAATGGGGAAAGAGGTGGGATTACTTCATTTAGTCAGCACACTTCAATAGACATTCTATTATATGATGATGGATGTCTCCAGAATCTTGGAGAAATTAAAAAAGAAAATCTTAATTTTATTCATGCTGTTTAGTTTCTTATGTCTTATTTTTGTAAAATTATAAAAAATAGCTGGTTTTTTTACATTTCTTTTTAGTTTTTGCATGATCATTAAAAAAGTAAAGGATAAAAGAAGAAAGAAAAAACTTGTCATATTAAAGGCTTGACTCTATTTTGAATGTAGATTTCAGACTTGTAGCACAATAAGTTCCATTTCAACTTAGAGAACTTTGGAGCCTCCTTCAAATTTCATTTATCCAGCTTTCTGGTCAGATTTACAAATCTTGTGCCAAGATAAGTCAGTGCAAATTCATGTTTATAGGTCATAGGTAGACATTTTACTTTTCAAGCTTAAATTCCACATAGAACCAAAAATGACAGTGTGGGATTGTTTTACCACATACTGTAATGTGTCAAAAATCAAGTTTTTAGCACCAATGGGAGATTTGGCTCATGATTTTAACCTGAAACCTGATTGGATAAACCACGCTCCATGAATACTCATATTTTGTCAGTGGTCAGAATGAAAAAGATAGAAATGGAAAAACTCAAAAGAAAATAAATTCCTTGTGGAAAGGCACATGCCAGACAGCTGGGACTTTACCAAAAGCCCCATGAACCATTATCAGACCCCTTTGAACATCACCTCTTTAATGCCATCCCCACAATTATAGTGATGGATCCGTGTTTTTTGATGGGACAGCGCCTGGGAGACTAGTCATGTTAGAGGAAAGATATATGCAGGAAAATATAGAGCGATCCCAAGTAAAAGCCTTTTTCGAAGTGTTCAGGTTCTCAGGCTGTGGAGACTGTTGCCATTTCATCAAGAAAATGACCTGCAGCGTTACACCAAGAAGTGTCATTAAGAAAGCTTTCTAAAAGTCAGAGTGAATGAGACAGTCTGGATATGAGTCCAGCAGTGAATCTCTTAAGAGCCCTGAAAATGGCAGTGCATTGATTCTCCCTCATCAAACCTGCTTGAGTTTGAACATTTCTGACAAAAAGATAGGTAGAAACTTTGAAAGGAGAGTGTGCTAAGCTTGGAGAATTGTCCCCAAGAAAATGGGAGTCTGCTGTTGCTGAAAAGGGTCCTTTTAATGAAACACTACATGAAGGGAAAGGTCTGATCTAATTTTCTCTGAAATAATAATTCAATATACATGCACAAATGACTCCAATGCCGTGTTACTGTAGAGAAATGCAGGCACTGAATTCCCTTTTTAGCAGAGTGAAATCTAAAATGTGTAAATCATAAAGAAGTCCATAAACCTCCCTGCATGTTGTAGAGGCATGCCAAGTCGGCAACTATGCCGAAGTGTCAAAGAAGCATCCACATGAAACCATTTCAAATCTCAGATGCAGATAGGAAGCAGGTTAATCTGTAATATTAATCTCATGCTGAGGAATCTTTTGCATACACCCTGAGGAAATTCAGATATAACAATAATGAGGAAAAGTGTTTGCATCTTCTGCTTCCTGGATGGCAAATTTGTTATCTCTGCTGAAATAAATTACCCAAAAGCACCGCACTTTTTTCCAATGACATCATTGCCCCTGCATACTTCAGCTAGCCTGCCCATTCTCCATCCCTTCTATGCCATCTACTACATCAGCGCTCCATTGCCTTTACTGTTGCTCGTCATCCTGCCATTGTAATGTTTGTAAGAGCATAGTGAAAATAACACAGAGCAACAACTTCACTAGAGCTGAGCAGTGAGACAGCATGAAAACAGAGGATGAATCGGTGGAGATCTATAAAAGTCGCACAACTGGGGCAGCTCTGTCTTTCCTTCTGAAGGTTACGGAGCTCCAAGATTAAAGTAGTGTCATCGGCAGCCTTAACAGCCTGGCAATGAATGCAGGCTAAGAAAATGAAGGAGCGACCAGGAGAGAAAATGGGATGTTGTGCGTGAGATGGTAGAAGGGGAGGAACAATGAAGTGAAACGTGAGAGAGATACTGTTGGAGTGTGGTGAGACATTTAGGGAGGAGACGACAGTGTGATGATGGGTGAAGAGGCAAGTGATGGATAAGACAGAAGGAGAGCGGGTGGATGGGGGAGAGTAATTGTGCAGTTCTTGACACCTTCACAGAAAACACCTTGGCAAGCTGTCAATCAAAGAGCGCTGCTTGATTGATTTTTGTCCTCTTTTCAATCAACATTTCCCTGTGTGTCCCTGTCTTCCTCAGAATGCACTCTGATGCTAACTTCCAGGGTTTTTTTTTTCATGCCACACATCAGGATCAAACTGTGACTATTAAATCAGCTCTCCTGCAGTAACAAGTAACAAGACATTTGGCATTATCTCAGCGAGAGAAGCTGATTTTAAGCATAAAAACCACATAACCATACTTGTTTATGAAGTTTCTGATACTTTTCAACAGGACGGCATTGCACAGAGGCATTTTACTTTTCAAACTTTACATTTTGATTTTTAATAGTCATGTATCCAGAAACAAAGTTATTGGGTGCTATTTTAAAAATGGGGGACGGTTTTCCAAACACCAGAGTTTGTTATTTCGGGCATTGTGGCACAAAAAGTTTGGGAAACCACTGGATGTCCATGTTCACTGGTTGTAAAATGCCTCTGTGCAATGCCGTCCTGTTGAAAATAGATTTAACTTCCAATGACTTGAAAAGCAAATGTGTTATGAAGGAAATGTAATTGCAGGATATACAAACATGCCTATAATGTGTGTGTGGACATGTGTGTAAGGCATTGTGTTGTATGTTAATGATATAATTTATCATTAGACATGGGCTGGTTTTACTTCTATCTCAGGTCATGACATACCTATGTTTTTCGAGAGTTTAACTCAAATCACTCTCATTATAAAACATTTACAATTTAAGTAGAAGCTGATTAAATTTTAAAATTAAATCAGGATATGTGAGATAAATAATTGCTTCACAGATATGAAGTCACTTAATTTGAAGCTTATTGCCTTTCCAGAATCTGCTGAGATGAGTCTAGATGTGTTATTAAACTGCCCCACACACTGGCAAGCATTAGCATAATCACTGCCACATAATATGGCATATTGATTTTAATAGCAACATGAATGTACCCTGACAGGGATTAATATTGTTCCTTATTGATGATTTTGCAATTCAGCTTTACTGCTCAAAGATTCATGGTTTGAATTTGCTGGTCTCCTTCGGTATTTCAGATGAGGCGATTGTGTGTTTGGCCTGCACCTTCAAGCGTTTTCACCAGGTGCTGCCGGCTCCCTATGTCTGAAAAAAACATTATGAGGTTAAGTGTTGAGTCTAAATAGGTCTTAATGTGTGATGTGAGCATTCATGAGTGTCTGTCTCTTTGTGTTAGTCTTGTGATCGGCTGGCAATCTGTCCAGAGTATATATTGCCTCTTGGGCAGGAGGCTCAGGAGGCATCGGACATTCCCTAATCAGAAAGTTACTTTATAATGTTAAATGTGCACTTGGGCAAAATATTCTGTCAGTATGAGGATATATCATTTAGGAAAGAGTTTCTAGGCTTTCTAAAAGCCTTTATAACTGAATAAATGAGACTTGCCATTTATTGTATTTGAACTCATCAACAAGACTACAAAAGGAGCGTATGCAGTCCATTTACCATTTATATGGCTCAATGTTGGCTGGTATTAGCCACCAGAATAGAGTGAATAAAAGAATAGAATGATGGTTTCTTAGTACACTACTTTTACTAGCTTATTAACCACATGGAAGTGGTACAAAAAGCTCTGTATACATCAACACATTCTGGATTAATTCTATTGCCCTCTTAACATTAATTTTCTTATTTCTATACCTTTTTGTTCAGGGTTGTGTTTGGGTCTGCAGCAAATCAGATGACATCACAACAGTTCAACTCAAAGACTTCCAAAACAAGGCCTCATTCACTCCTTCAGAAATATCGTTTCAGAGTTCTTTGTTAACCTACAATGGACGTTTTTTTGACTGTAGGCAGCACAGGAGCATGACAGAAACAACCTCAGTATTTCAAACAGATAATATCTTGAAGTAAGGTGCTAATCACTTCAGTGGCATGATGTCTGAATCATGTATTTATCTGTCTTCATCTTTTTTTCCACATTTTGTTCTCCACTGACTTGAAAAAAGCTCCTTTGTAGCTGAGATTTCAGGTTCCTAGTTGCAAATTGTGCACTTGACATCATCATTTCCAGCCAGTTAATTCTTCATCTTGGTTAATTCTAGATTAGTTTTGATAACTGAAGAAGTTTTGTTTATTTCAAAATGAATAAGGGCTGGGATATACTTGCTGCTGGTGACGCGTCCGCGAACGCATCATGGCCGCCGTGCGTCGCTAATGTCAGTTCGGCACGTCGGCCGCTCGCGTTGACGCGAGGTAACACGACGCGTGCGCGAGCTGCGATATTGACGTAACCGCTAGAAGTGCTCGTGCACCATTTTTGTCAATTGACCGCACGCACCGCATTTATGTGCTCATCGGCCACATTTACCGCATCTAACAGCGGCAGGACCTTTCCCCCTTTCGTTTCTACTGTCAAGTAAAATTATCAATCCTTTTTCCTCGATTTCAAAGTCTAAATTCAACTAGTTGTTAGGGGAAAAAACCCGGAAATAGAACTGACCGGCAGCTTGTCATTTTCAGAGTACAAGTGCTGCATACTCCGCCTGGTGGTACGCTCCGATATTGACCGTTTTGGCTGCGCTGTGCCTACGTAGTTTACAGCAAGTATGTACACAGACCAGAAAGAGCGCTTGCGGGCACGATTGCGTACACAGCAAGTATATGCCAGCCCTAAGAGTTTTCTCTTAGGGGAGCATCCTCCTGAAAAACAACACAATTTGGCTAAAGTGTCTTCTGATAGGTTGAATTTCTGATGACTTACCAAAAGACAGGGGAAGTGATAGATGGTGCATTGTGAGTGCAAACATCTCTTATTGCCAGTCAGTAAGCCAAGAAAACTTCTTTGAAAAAAAAATAATTTTCCTTATTGAGGAACATGACTTGGTGAAAGTTCCTTAGTGAAAGTCATCTGTCTGCCAAAGCGTTATCTCTATGGCCAAGAAGATAGGGCACATGATTATTAAAGAGGCCTAGTGACAGGACCCTCACTGTCACAGATATATATTTGTTTCATTCTTGCTCTAGCAATACTGCACTTTATCACTCAAACAGAAGCCTAACAAACAGGTACATTGTAGATGGACTGCAAGGCAACTTTCAGATTCCACTGTCTGCTCCAAGTTCTTTGCCACATTCACCAATTTTCATACTGTCTTATTATCCTACACATATTATACGATGCCTTTACTTTCAAACATACTCATACATAATGAGAATTATCAGTACTCATTTTAATATAGGTTGATGGAGGTGGACTATTACAGTTTGAATAAGGATCATAACTCAACATCCAGTTCTGTTGCAGTTATCTTGAATCTTGAATTCACATTCTTCAAATAGTACAGTATGACAGGACGGGTCTGACGTTTTCAAGAAGCCTGCGATCTTCATGCACATCAGTGCTCCAACAAAAACAGCCAACAACTCCACTCAGTGAAGCCTTAAAGAGGATCAAGTGCTACTCAGTTATCCCTCCTAAAATTACTTTTCAAACAATAGATTTTTAATAAATGGAAGACTCACACCAGCTGTTAAAAAACAGGTTGGTTTAAGGCCAAACCTGTTTTGTTTTTTTTGTTATTCAGACTTATTCATTATACAAGCAGGAAATGTTTTGGGAAAACTGATTTTCCTTCCAAAACTTTCTGCGTGCTCATAAATGCCAACAAATTGTTTACATTTCTAAATGATACTCCTCTGAAAAAGAGAGGTTGTTGACTGAATAATATTTCAGATCTAGAGTGAACATTATTGTTGTTTAACAAAATAAAACCTGACATCTTCAATGTCTACCAATTGTGAGCGTAGTGTATGGTCATGTTATCGCTAGTAATATCAGTATCCTCTTATCAGTGTTTTAGTGGTAACAATGTCATCCACAAACTACACTGCGCTGCAGAATCACACTAGGTTTTGCTGGGGCAAGATAAACGACTTTCACCTCCTTTTGATAGCTTATAGCAAAAAGAAAGATTGCAGGGTTGCTGAACACACCTGCTTCCCCAACAGAATTTAAGAAGGAGGTAAGTAAACTTATAAATCAGATGGTATAAAGCAATGAGAAGAGAAACAATTCATTGCCATTTTAAAAGGTTTACAATTTACTAATAAAGCTCGGGGCAAAAGCACTAGTTTCAACAGATAAGAGACAAAACCTTGCAGTATTATTCTGCTTACCTCAATAAACCCTGTGAAACCTTACAGTTGTCAGCTTGTTTTTCAAAGCCCTCCCTTTACTAAACAAACTGCACTGCTCTAATTTCACAAAAACATTACAAAAACTAGGGGATGATAGGCTTTTTCATCTTAAATATTGTCATATATTATTTAGAAGTTAGGCAAATGACAGTGTTTATTACAACAGGGGGATTAAAGGGCCCCGCTGGTCTCCGCTTCTAACTTGCAGCTGGCTCAGATGGTGTGCAGAATTCCTATGCTTAAAAAAAAGTGAGCATGGACAGCGGGGGAGTGCCTTAGAGACAGAGCCCATTGATTTCCATGCGGATGGATGAATTGATCAAATGCTTTTGCTTTCTTTCCCTAATTCCCCTTGCATCCATGAAGGCCAAGGCCAATCAAATAGCCACCAATTGTTTTGGTTTTTCAGTGAAATAGTGGGACCCAGTGGGAGCAGGTTTGTATTAATCAGAGAGACAAATGGGAAAGGGCATGTAGGAGTTGTCAAGGGAGAGAAGTTCTGCAGTTTGAAAGAGCAAATGGAGGGAAAAGCTGCAAAAAAGCAAAGAAAAAAGAGGAGGATGGAGTATTAAATAACTGCAGCACATTACAGGCGTAGGTTTTAATATAAAGGGTAAACTCTATATATGAAATGCTGCTTGCATTGCTTGTAGTTTTAAAAAAAACATTAATATGATAAACAGAGCCATGTTAGACAATACATGCATTGATTTAAGGAAGAAAAGGAAGAAATGAAATAGAAAGCAGAAAAAACCCAAGCAGTGAGAAACGGGAAATTACACGTAGGCAAGATGTGTGCAATTTATCCTCCACTAGCCACAACAGCATAATAAGGCGATAAAATCAGACAGCTTGCTTGCTTCTGTAGCAATGATATCGAACTATCATTCAGAATAAATACTCACAGCTTTTCCACGTGTCAATCACTTCATCATTCTCACATCCCACCAGATCCAGGAGCATCCAGAAAAGTGAAATCAATTATCTTAGCAGGGCCTTTCTCCAGACCACGTTACATTTCAGCTTTTACCATAAATATGAAATTCACTATGTAGATTGCATTCCTGATTACAGAAGTGCTGTCTTCCTTTTGCAATGTGAACAGTAGGTAGATGTAATCTGGGCCCTGTGGCAAAGGGGCCCCCTTATTTAGTTTGTGAGTGAAGATAGCAACAGGGAAATGAAAAACCCTGTCTCATTTCCTGTCTGCTGCAGCCTCTATGAGGTATCAAAGCACAAAATGTTCCTCTGGTGAAATGCTCCTGGACTCCGAACGTAAACCAGACACAAAATTGCCTTTTCACTTTTTCCGTTGACTACCATGAAGGTCCGTGCTGACAAGGGGTTTGTGAGTGGGCCCATTATGCAGGAAGCCATGAATTTCACAAATCCCTTTTGTCCTTAGAACACACAACCAGGCCTGGAAGTTTTGTTCAACAGGGTTATGTACAAAAACCATGAGTCCTTGCCTAATTGATTAGCCTAAAATACATGTAACATTTATTTTTTCTATATTGTCTGCATCAGATACAGACTTCATAAATATTCTGAGCCGAAGACTCTCAGATGCCATCCAGTTATGAAAAATTAAAGGAAAAGTTGACCTCTGAATGCACCACTCATTTCCTCTCATTGTTACGTACTCTGTGTCTGGTACTCGCAGGGAGAGGAAGGATGAATGAACCTAGAAGGAGCCTCAGCACCATGTCAGAGACCCCCCGCTTCTTCTATTGTCTCAACAGAAACAAGTGTTGATTGTCCCGAGCCAGCAGTGAGCCACCAGGGAGAAAGGCCAGAGATTAAGGCTGACAAGCTAGCTCCCACTTGTGAGAGGAAACATGCTACACACACAACAGTTTCACATTAGACCAACTCCCCAGTGAGGAAGACAACGCTGAATCACTAGATTTTAATGCAGCAGGTTGCTGGAGGTTTGAGGGCTGCAACACAGACATGTTATGTGACATATTGCTTTATCTCCAGTGAATCACAGTGAAAATGACTGTGAAAAAAATCATTTAAATCCAACAGGAGCAACGTGCAGCATTGAAAAGACTGACAAGAAAACCCAGGCAAGCCCATAAACCCAGATTTTTGTTGTGATGGGAAGTGTGGTCTGTTCTCATGAGTGTGTGAATAACATGCCATGTGTCATGTCATGTTCCGTGTTAATAAAGTATTTGCTTGTGTGATATTTTACACCACGTTATCTTGCGAAATAACACTTTTTTGGCTGATCTTATCTGATTGGAATGCACTTTTGTGTCATAAAGTTACAGGCAGATATTGCACATTCAAGTCATGTGACCATCTGTCCTGGTTTGCTAGCCTAAACTAAATCTTGAAAGATCAAATTTTCACCAATTTTATCCAAACTCCACTTTAATAAAAAGTCGGCTTTAGAACGAGCGTTAAACATACCAGTTTCCTTTCCAATGAAAAATATGCTTACTTTTAATTACGTTTTTGAATGTTTATGTTGGTTACTTTATGTGTTCAACATAGTCTGGAACATTGCTTGTGCATACCTTCAAAATGTAATGTAAGACAATGCAATTTGGAGCTGAACAATAAAAAGAAGGTAATAAACAGGGCCATATAACCCACATTTATTGATTTAGGACCCTTAAAGACCTATTATATTACTTATAGTCTTCTCAGAGATATGCCCCCGATTGACTGCTAATTCGGCTTCCATCTTGCATCCTAGCTATACTATTAGCTCCTCAGACGGTAAAAAACTCTTTTCTCAACTTTCAAAAAGTTATAGGCCATAGGGGGTCTTTAAATGTCATCTTTGATAGCACAATTGTCTTTTGTTGTTTGTTTTTTACCTACCATAATCCTATCATCTGTCAAAGGTAAAGCCTTAGGGCTGGGATATACTTGCTGCTGGCGACGCGTCCGCGTACGCATCATGGCCGCCGTGCGTCGCTAATGTCAGTTCGGCACGTCGGCACGTTGACGCGAGGTAACGCGACGCGTGCGCGAGCTGCGATATTGACGTAACCGCTAGAAGTGCTCGTGCACAATTTTTGTCAATGGACCGCACGGACCGCATTGAAATGCTCACCGGCCAGATTTACCGCATCTAACAGCGGTAAGCCCTTTTCCCCTTTTGTTTCTACT
>JAVQJG010074227.1:0-11195 GCA_036024015.1 Craterocephalus amniculus | reverse complement strand
TTTTTTCTACAGTGCTCATTTCAAATTCAGGGATTTAATTTTGGAATAAAATTACATGAAATAAAGTAAAATAAAATATACTTTTACTGTAGCTCTTTTTCCAGTTCAAAGTCAGGTATAAAATAAAATTAAAATAAAAGTTAAAGGGTAAAAATAAATAAATATTTAGTGATTTAATATGAATTTATAAGCAAGCAGATGACAACGTTTAGGATATTTCCAGGGAGATTTTAATATCATGTATGTTATATATTTACTTTTATATTATTTATTCATTTTTTTCTACAGTGCTCATTTCCAATTCAGGGATTAACTTTTGGAATAAAATTACATGTAATAAAGTAAAATAAAATATACTTTTACGTTAGCTCTTTTTCCAGTTCAAACTCAGGTATAAAATAAAATAAAAATGAAATAAAACTTAAAGGGTAAAAATAAATTAAAAATAAATAAAATAAAAATGCAAACATACATTTTCATAGTAATATTTTATAGCGTCTCTTTCAGCTCGCTCAGGTTTTGGTAAATCGTGTTCACTCTTCCTACAGTCACACGAAGCGACTTTACGGTTTTAACGTGTCTGATTAAATCTAACGTAGGACAACGTTGCGTCCTCACCAGGCAGAGGCTCCTCGCTCAGGGCGGCGGTGTCAACGGTGGACGGCGGCGTGACGATGTGCTCCGCCGGAGGACTCTGAGCCGGGCCGGTGAGCTCGGGCAGCAGCTCGGCCTGCAGAGGCGTGTCCGCTTGGCTCTGAGTCGGCGTCGTCTGCAACAGTTCGACAACATCTGGATTAACAGTCCAGAAGTTCATCTACATCATCGGCAGAGGGGATGAGACAACACATCTGCTGAAAGAGCTGCTGCACACCTTTCACAGAATCACGTGCTTACACATGCCAACATGTACTTAAACATGAAAAACATGAAAACTAAGCACACTCTGGAACACTGCATTATTAAAATGATAATAAAAAAAACATTGCTGATTTATAGGTGCTGCTTCTATACCGAATCCTGACACCCTTACCTGTCACCAGTTAATCTACTGGTTGGAAAGTCTTACAGAGATGGATGGTGAAGATGCAAAAAAATTATTTTCCTTTCTGTTTAATGTAAGAGCTAAAGAATCTTTGAAGCTTAGATGAAATCTTTTTTAGTAAATATTTTGTAAATAAATCTTTTTCCAATCAACCTTTTTTCCCCAAAGCAAAACTTTCTTTTAATTCAGTTTAAATAACTTTTAATATTGTTTAAAATCCTTCATTCAGTTATAACTTCTATATGCAGGAGGGGATCGCTTTGTTTACGTTTTAGGGAAAAAACCTGAACAGATAATAAAATTAAACTGTTTGTTTAAAAAAGAAGAAGAAAATTTAAAAAAATAAAAGAATGTTATGTATTAGAAAATGTTTCTATATCAAAAAATATTTTTAAAAACACAATAGAATAAAATAATTAAAATATATTACTAGCTGCTCACCGCCTATGGAAAAACGGAATAAAGTAAAAAAAAATATATAATAACATGTATAATAATATATATATATATATATATATATACCATCTTAAGAAAACATGCAAATCATATTCCTTAAAATATTTATTCTTCACCGCAGGGCACAACACATTCACACATGGAACAATGCAAACAAAGACATTAATACTATTATTATTATTCATTAATAGTATTATAAATATAATTCAATATGATAAATCAAATTATAATGTCTACGGTCAGAAGACAGCGTCTCTTGTGTTGGGTCAAGCGCCCTCATGTGGGCTGGCGAGGAACTACAGGCTCAGAATGATTAATTGCAATTCATGTATTTTCATGAATAATTTCTTATTGACGATAATTGATAATCGATTAACTGTTTGCATCCCCAATATATATTGTTTTTGGGGTTTTTGTAAATTCTCTCCTAAGTAAAAAATGTTTATGAAATGAAAATGTTTTATCCCATCATTGTTCTCCATCAGCAAAGCAGCAGATTTCCATGTTGTTGTTGTTTTTTTTTTCCATAAAAAGTTGCTGAAAAACACCTGGTCCCTCTGCTCTGACTCACCTGCTGCAGGTAAAGAAATAAACCCTAAAACTCAGGTTCATGGAGCCCCCAGACCCACTGAGGGGCCCCATCACCCCGGGGATGAGTCCTCTTCCGCACGGACGTCTGTCTGTCGACGTCCTCGTGCACATCCAGACTGATTTATCGTTGTTATTTAGCATAAACTAACCTCCCAGCTTCACCCTGACCCCTCCATGACCCCCCCCCCACCTTCTCTAACCCCGGTCCATAAACACCCCCACCCCCACAAAGCAGCTCCATCCTCATTCAGACTCACCTGAAAGAGGAAATTGCTCCAGGAGGTGTCCATCCTGGGGGGCAGAGGACGACCCCGCCTGGGGACTAGAGAGGAGATGGGGGGGGGGGGGAGGGCGACGGAGGCCGGGGAGAAAGGCTGGGAGGGCTGTTGTGAAAACAAGCCGAGGCCCGGCTCGCTGCTCCGCGGGAAAAACGCGTCGATGCTCAGCGGAACGAAGCTGGTCTCCCCGGTAGTCGCGGCTCCTGCCCGGTCATGGCTACCGGCCGTGTTATGAACGCGACGCCGCGGGGGGTGTCATGCCTGCTTCATGGAGCATTTTAATACAAAAAAATCTGCTTATGTCTACTTAAACTAAATTAGTGAATTTCATGCAGATGAGAGCTTATTTTAATGCGGATGAGTCATGGTCTGCGGCTGTCCGGGACTCTTTTACGCTCGGTGGCTCCGGGAAGGCCGCGGCGGAGGGATCCGAGCCTCGGCGTCGCGTACAGCTCGCGCCCGCGCTAGAGCGCTCCGGGTCGGCCGCGGCGCGTGGCTCCGCCCCGGCGTTTCCATCGGTGGGATGACATCTTTCTCTTTTTTTCAAACTCGCTCCCTCTCGCCCTCCCTCCCTCTCCGTATTTCTTCCTTTTCTCTTTTTTTTATCTCCTCTTCGCCCCCTCTGTCCCTCTCCGCTTTAAAGGGAAAGTATTTGGCGCGTGCACCCTCCTCGCGGACTCCGTCTCGTGCCGAGCCGTCCCTCCTTCCCGCCCCCGCCTCCTCTTCAACATAGGCCGACAAATAATGAAATCCGACATTTACAGAATCAGCGTGGCGGAAAATCCCACCGGTGGCCCCGGGAAGGAGGCGTCCGCGGCGGCTGCAGTCCACGGACACGCGCGGGGAGACGGTCCGGTGCGCGCGGATCTAACTCTTCGTTAAAATGGTGTCGCGTTTAGCTAAAACCAGGCTTTATCCTCCAGCATCTTAAAGGTGACGATGCGCGCAAGTGCAACCGCTGGATGGAGCCTCCATGCGCGCGACGCCCATTTAAACGCGTTTATTTCAGAAAAAAAAACATTTTTAAAAAAGCACACACGGAATGAAAGAGGAAGAAATCATGGATCACACAAAGCCCAGCTTAGAGATGTAGTACAATAAAATATAATAAAAAGTAAATACAAAGAAGCAAAACTAGAGATGCACGGTAAGTTAGACTGAAAAATATGAGGTAGAAAAAGAGTCAAAACAGCTCAAAGTTGGCCTGAAATGACAAAAACGAGACAGGAAATGTGTCTGGAGAATGAGCGCAGATGGAAAACAACTCTAATTAAAAGGGTTGGGACACAGAAATGTGATTAATGAATCTCAGCGAGACATTTTATTTCCAGTACAACGTAAATATCGTATTTTATCTAAAGAAATACTGCCGTTGCTAGGAAACAGGTGAGTCACATGACTGGGTATAAAAGAGCATCTCAGAGAAGCAGAGTCTCTCAGACGGACACAGGTTCACCAGACCGAGACACACTGGCTCTGAACATGGTGGGTATCAGAGAATCAGAAGGAATCTCTGTGTGCCGGGTCCATGGCTGGATACTGCTGATACTGGTTATACTGGTGATGCTGGTGTTGTCTGGCAGCATTAAAGTAGCACCGTGTAACACTCAGACTCATTTTGATGGAGCGAAAACATTGAGGAGCTGATGTCCTGCATCGTCCTGACAAACAGATCCTTCTGGAGCATCACTTTGCAGCAGCATCGCTCCACATGCTGGTAACCGGATATCAGCACACACACATTTCACCACGGCCAACTCCTCAAAGACAGAAAACAGGACGTCACGGAGGAATTAGAGGTTTATTCGTCAGATGCACAGTTACACGTCGTATTATGTACGGGGAAATGTTTTCTGTAACTGCATCATGAAGGTAAACAATAGTGTATAAAACAGAAAATAACACAAATCTTTACATTTTAAATAAAATAACATATTTATTTTATCTTATTTTACTTTTTTATGCTAATTTTTATGTGTATTTTTCATATTTATATGATTTGTCTTATTTTTTCAGTTTACTAATTGTATTTTGTATTATATTTATTTATTTGTTTTATTTTAATTCTGTTTTTGTATTTTGTTTTCTATGTGGAGAGTTTGTTAATGTTTTCGGTTAGGTTAGGATCCATACTTGTGTCATGTCCTCTGTCCATGATTGTCTACCCTGCAAAAATTATAAATATACTTTAAAAAAGAAAAGAGAAGTTGATATAAAAACCAGCTCAATAAAATTATGTAAATTCACAAAAAATAATAAAATAAAATAGCATATTTCTATTTGTGTAAGTAAAGACTGACGAGTCGACATCAGGCTGACGTCTGTCTGCAGAGACCTCAGAGAAGAGACGGGTGAAGATGATGATGAAGATCAGCCGTCGTTAAGGACAACACAGGTCAGTAGTACGGCATTAAACCAGAGCAGAGCCCGACGGATATGAAATTTTTGGGGCAGATACCGATATTGGGGGCTTTAAAAAGCTGATAAATCAGCCGATATATGAAACAAGAACAGGGAAAGGAAGTATATGACTCAAGACAAAGAAACAAAACACTGTCTAAGTAAAATAAGGAAATTTAACATTTTTAGCAACATTCACGAGGTCACGAGGTGAAACATCATTAAGACATGTCTCTGACCTGAGTTCTCCTCGCAGTACGGTGGCCCTGAAGGCCAAAACGATCAAACAGTGACACAAAATCTTATTTTCAGCTCAATGCAGCTTCTGATTTACAGCAAAGATGACAAATTACAAGCTTTTCAGAAAATAAGATGAGGTGTCATAGACAATCTGTAAAATTATTAAAATTATTTTTATTTTGCACACCTGGATTATATCCTACGTATGAACCAGAAGACCCACACACACACAAGATGACTGGTGTCAAAATATTTTTAAAAAATTTTCCAAAGGAAAAATCAAGTAAGTTAGTTCAAATAAAGAAGGAAAATGTAAAAAAATGGGAAAAATAAGTAAAAAAAAAAAAAAAAAAAGAAATAGAAAAATAAATTTGTGAAAATAAAAAGATCCCAAAAACAAAAGCAAATTTGGGGAAAATATGTAAATAAAACAGCTGTGAAAAAGCAAAAAAAAAAAAAAAAAAGTAATCTAACAACTTTTTTTCCACACACCAGGTTTTAATTTAAAATAAACTAAAATCCATCCTTTCAGCTGAATTTCTCAAAAATAAAGAAATCCCAATGAGTAGCGTTACCATCACACCCTATGGATTCCATGATATCAAAATAAATAAATAATGAACAAATAATAAATAAGTGAATATTAATAAACCAATAATAATAAATAAATAATGATAAAACAAACAAAAAATAACAATAAATAAATAGTAATAAACTGGTAAACTGGAAAGTTCTGACAGAATTTTCTCCACAGCAAATCTTTTATCATTAATACATTTACTTATAAGCTAATCTGGATAATGTCATTCGTGTCTGACCTCAGAGCTTGAACCTGATTGGCTCCTCTCGGTAAAGATAACCACTTTTACCTTTTTGAACAGATTCAAGGACCAGAATCCTTCGGAGTCGTTGAAATGATGGAAAAGATAATCAAGTGTCCAGCGTTTCTTTATTCTGCAGCTGCTTTTACAGGAAATTCAAACACAAAAATCCTTAAACTATTTAAATTACTACATTTCTCTTAAATACAACTTCATACTTTGATGTACAAATACACTTTTAGTTTAATACATTCTACAAAACAAACGCAATCGCAATTTGGCGTTACAAACGGCAATACTTGGTGCTCCTCATGTGAGGTGTTCCTAAGAGCAAAGAAAACATCGTAAACCACTTTAAAAAAGAAATTGTACGAGAGGAAAACACCAGCTGGAATCCCGTAGTCAGCGGTAAAAAAACAAACATGGCTCGGATGCAACGAGAAAAAGGAATATTTAAGCACACGCACTCCGAACGGAGCACAGTTACGTCCACTGTACGAAAAAAAAAGAAGAAAAACGTGCTGCCGACGAGAAAGAGAGCGATAAAATCCAAAAGGAAAAGAGGAATGGCGTTTTCATGTTTGCTGGCGTACGAACAGCAGTCGAGTTCTCTGAACGGTCGCGGTGACGGGAAGTCGGGTTCGAGTTTCGGGCGAAGAAAACAAATAATATCAGAAACCATATCGGAGATGTGGAAACGTGCAGAACGAACGGAGGAATCGGGACGTTTCCGTTTCAGCGGTTTCAGGTGACGTTACATTAATTTGTCCGACACGCTGGAAGGAGACTGGAACACCGGGAACGTGAACCTTTCCATCCTTCGAACTTCGTTAAGGAGCAGATTCATTCATATGAAACGTCGGAAGTAAAAAACTCTGATTGTTCGTCTGCAAAGGATTGTGGGTAGTGAGAGGATCGGAGGCTTCGTAGAGACGTCGCTAAACGGGACATTCGACAAGACAGAAACAAAACCGTTTGTGTTCCTTCACCTCTGCTTCGTGGTGTGCTGCTCCGTCGGAACGAGGCTGAAAAAGTTTGGGAATGGATGCTTTTTCTGACGCCAGGCGCATACGTGTCCCACGGCGCGACACGGCGGGACACGGCGCGACACGGCGCGTCACGTCGGGACACGTCGGGACACGGCGGGACACGGCCGGACACGTCGCGACACGTCGGGACACTGTGCGACACGGCGCGACACGGCGCGACACGGCCGGACACGGCCGGACACGTCGTGTCATGGCGTGTCACGTCGGGACACTGTGCGACACGTCGCGTCACGTCGGGACACTGTGCGACACGTCGCGTCACGTCGGGACACGTCGCCACACTGTGCGAAACGGCGGGCCACGTCGCGTTACGACGGGATACGTCGCGTTACGTCGGGACACGTCGCGTCACGTCGGAACACGTCGGGACACGTCGGGACACTGTGCGACACGTCGGGACACGTCGCGACATGTCGGGACACGTCGTGTCACGTCGGGACACTGTGCGACACGTCGCGACACGTCGGGACACTGTGCGACACGTCGGGACACCGTGCGACACGTCGCGACACGTCGGGACACTGTGCGACACGTCGCGACACGGCGGGACACGGCGGGACACGGCGCGACACGGCCGGAAACGTCGCGACACGTCGTGTCACGTCGGGACACTGTGCGACACGTCGGGACACTGTGCGACACGGCGCGACACGGCCGGACACGTCGCGACACGTCGTGTCATGGCGTGTCACGTCGCGACACGTCGTGTCATGGCGTGTCACGTCGCCACACTGTGCGAAACGGCGCGACACGTCGGGACACGTCGTGTCTCGTCGGGACACTGTGCGACACGTCGGGCCACGTCGCGTTACGTCGCGACACGTCGGGACACTGTGCGACACGTCGCGTCACGTCGGGACACTGTGCGACACGGCGCGACACGGCGCGACACGGCGCGACACGGCGCGACACGGCCGGACACGTCGTGTCATGGCGTGTCACGTCGGGACACTGTGCGACACGTCGCGTCACGTCGGGACACTGTGCGACACTTCGCGTCACGTCGGGACACTGTGCGACACGTCGGGACACGTCGCATTACGACGGGACACGTCGGGACACGTCGCGTCACATCGGAACACGTCGGGACACGTCGCGACACTGTGCGACACGTCGGGACACGTCGCGACACGTCGGGCCACGTCGCTTTACGACGGGACACGTCGCGTTACGTCGGGACACGTCGCGTCACGTCGGGACACGTCGCGTCACGTCGGGACACGTCGCAACACTGTGCGACACGTCGGGACACGTCGCTTCACGTCGGGACACGTCGCGACACGTCGGGACACGTCGTGTCACGTCGACACCTTTTTGTCTCGACGTGTCACGGCGCGTCGCACAGTGTCCCGACGAGACACGGCGCGTTAGTCGGGAAACGGCGCAACACGCCTCCTGCGACACTCCAGAGAACAGATGAAAGCGTGCGGAGCGTCCTCACTGCTTCTTGGCGGCGGCGTCCCGCTCGGCGGCGTCCATGGCAGCCATGTTCTGGGCGGCGGTGACGAGGTGCAGGACGCTGATGCCGGACTTCAGCAAGCAGATGATGCCGCAGAGTGCCTGCAGCCAGTAGAGCCAGGCTGCAGAGACACAGAGACGTCACATGACCACAAATACTTCGACACGGCGCCCCCTTCCACAGAGGAGGACTAACAACATCCGTGTTTACATCAGGGCGGGGAAAACTCATTGTAAAATCAAATATCGGGAGTTTTTATTTCACAATTTAAAAATCTTTTTTTCAAATAAATGCAAAAATTTGTATAAATAATGTTTTGATTTCATTTTTATCATTATCTTTTCTACTTGTCTTGTCGGACATTATCGCAGCAGAAAGACTGTCTGGCTGCTGGGTGGTTTTTTTCTAAATGAAATCAAGAAAACAAAAATGTTTTTGTTTTTCTCCACAAAAATCTGCAGAATCGAAGAATCACAAGAATCGCAATTTAAATCGTATCAGCACCCAAATAAATCCTAAAAGAATCGAATCGTTTGAAAGTATGTCGGAATGATGTGAAATGTCGTAATTAAGAAAACCGGTTTTCCATTAAAACCCGAAGGAGAAGATTTTAATTCTGGATTCATAAACTCAGAAGTAGAGCATCGGTATCGGCTGATGTTCGCCCTGTTAACGACCATTGGTAAATAAGAATGACATTCGCCGAAGTTTACACATATTTTTATTTATTTATTTTTCACAAATAATAAAATGTCCATTTTCCATTTATTCTGCGAACATTTTTAGACAAACAAACTTTTCTGATCTCGCGCCACTGCAGTCAAAAACCTTATTGCCCTTCCAGGCCAAAAACCCAATGATGTAATGACGTCTTTGACTTAAATAGACATGTCAGTTACCATTCCAGGTAACAAAACAGTGCCCCCTACAGGGTACATTATTACATTCTCCATATTTAGCTCCTATAGTAATCCTCAGGTTCTAACCTTTTCTTAGTGAAAGGATTCAGCAGCTACACGTTCCCCCTTTAAAGACAAAAATCATCGCCAGGTTTTGTAGAGGAAACACTGTATATTGAAAATTTTTAGAAAGGAGTTTTCATAATTTAAGTTATTACTAATGTCAACCAGAAAGTGACATTTAAGGTTGTTTCTGTTTCATAAATTGGTCTGATTGAACTTGTGCTCCTTCAAGGATCGAGTGAAGGAAGTAATAAGCAACAAAAAAACCCAAAATGTAATGTTAAACATCGGTATCGGCCCAGAATTTCATAATCGGTGCATCCCTACTCAGAATAATGAATTCAGAATGAAAAGCATCATGTGACTGTGGCGGCTTCTTCTTCTGTGGTGCTTTTAGCGGACGGCTCACCTGCAGGCTCCGGGATGTGATGCAGGATGTAAAGTAGGCAGAAGAAGAGCTCGTTCCCCGAACACATCACGAACAGCACTGGCTGCACAAAACACACACAGTTAGTTCACAATAACACACACACACACGCACACACGCACACACACACACACGCACACACACACACACGCACACACACACACACACCTTGGAGGTGTAGTAGAGGCGGAGGACGGGGTTTCCAGAGAGGTCGATGGTCTTGTGACTCGCCGAGCCTTTTATGGTGGAGCTAAGGAAGAGTGTGAAGAGGAGCGATCACATGACACCGAGCCAGGGAATAAAGCCGCTCTGATTGGGTGGTTTTTCCGTCACAGGACGCGGCGGTTTACCTGTGCAGGTGCAGCCAGTGGCTGGCGATGTCCAGGCACATGCTGAGCTGGAACAGGAAGGTGTAGGACGGGTAGAGCAGCGACAGGTTGACCAGCAGACACATGGTGGCGCAGCGGTCCGTCAGCATGTCCATCATGGCTCCAAACTTTGTGGCTGAGGGAAAGCAGAGAGCCTGTCAGGCGACGCAGAGGGAATAGAAAACCTCCCAGATTCTCTGCTGTTACAGAAACATTTGTTCCATATTAAATAAATAACATAGTCCTGAATAAATAATTCCATTTTAATAGAAAATTTGTCCATTTTAAATCTTTTCTTTTCCATTTCCCATCTGACGCTGGAATATTGAGTCTCTTTATTCATTTACCTGGAATAATTCTGTCGGTTCCCACCCGGCACGTTCTTAAAAAATACATTCACCAACATGTAAAGCGTCCATATTTACTTCTAAACATTTTCCTCTGCACACGAATGTCACTTTAGAGCCATAAAAAATAATAATAAATTAATAAAATAATAATAAATAAAATAAGACAAACAGACAGAAAGATAGATAATTTAAAAGAGGATATAAATGTAATAAAAAGAACATATGGGTCATAATGAGGGTAAAAAGGTCAGATTTGGATCAGAGAGCAGTTTCGGGTATGTACACTGGTTCAGCGCTCGCGCAGCGTGACCATCGAAGGCGTCCAGCAGGGCGCTGAGCAGATAGCAGAAGACGGCCGGCCACGGGCAGCAGGGCATCAGGCAGAAGGACAGCAGCGCCAACACCACCCGGGCGTAACCTGAACACAAACACACACATAGGTAAACAGCAATTCACATGATTCTCTTGTTGTTTAATAAATATTTTTTTCAATTAAATTAAAAAACTGTATTTTATTTCACTAAATCATGATTTAAAAAATCAATATTATAACTTTTTTCAGTCTAAAGTTATTTAAATTACTAATAAGAATTTTACGTTTTTGTAAATGGAAAATTATATTTTCTATAAGCAGTATATATATACAGGTCTGTCTCAGAAAATTAGAATATTGTGATAAAGTTCTTTATTTCCTGTAATGCAATTAAAAAACATGAAATGTCATACATTGTGTATTCATTACAAATCAACTG
>JAVQJG010074213.1:0-12893 GCA_036024015.1 Craterocephalus amniculus | reverse complement strand
ACATGGCGTGCTCGGGCCCGTGCCGTGCCCGGGATCAATTACTCCTGAGTTGTGTTCACATGCCAGTGCTTGAACCAGGCTCGGGCACGCTTGGTAATGTCGGCGCCAGAACACTAGGTGGCAGTGTTGAGGAAAGTTGGCTGATAGCGAACAACCAGGAAGAAGCAAAGCCTTACGTCTTCAGCTCAGTATATCAATAACAAAGCGAACTCGTCTTGTTACTTAGTATTTTCTTCTCCACTATGGATGCAAGCCAGGCAGTCATATTTTACATTTTTACCGTTTTAAATCACTCCACAGTAATCTCGTTCCGCTCGGGATCGCCACGTTTGTTTAGACTGAAGCTAATGTTGTTGCTAATGCTAAACCTGCCGGAAGGGTCGGGTGTTTTGCTTTGATCAGTTCCGCTTGTAGCCCACATGTCACGTCCGGCACGGCCCTGATTGCGTTCACAAAGCACTGATCCGTGCCCGAGCACGGCTGGCCCGGGTCCTGGACTACCTCCCATCTGGGCCACCCGTGCCGCGCCCGGGCCCGGCCTGTTTGCATTCACATGGACATAATTTGACGTGCTCGGACCCGGGCCCGAGCACGTCATGTGAAAAGGCCCTAATACAAAGTCATAGATTGCCAGTGTTTTACACCTAAAAAAGTTAAAACCAAGAGCAACAGATTTTCAACTTCCTGATTCTGACGAACGCAGCAAGTGGGTAAAGATACAGAGAGAGGAAGTTGGATGACTTTATCCTGGAAATATGAACAGCTCTTTAAAGATCAAAGGATATGTTATATAGATCTAATAGCAGCGTTTTGATTTGTTCTTGAGCTACCGCTGACTTCAGAAAATCAAACAAATGTTCTTAACCTTATGATGCCAAACATCATATTTGATTGATAAAGTTTTTGAGACGTTTGCATCAGTTTATGATAAAAACTTTGCTCAAATCCTTGTTGTACATAATCTGGAAGCAGAAGACGGGGTTTAAAGAGTTAATCTTGAAAAAAGGGATTTTCCATAATATGTCCCCCTCTAATCAGGAGGGATTTGATTGCACCTTCTGTTTTTAGCCCTGCCACCAGTGGGCTAAAAACAGGGGGTTGGCAACTTGACTGAGACACGGATAAATGCCCACTTACCTACACAGTTGTCCTGTCTGTTGTCTCAACCTCACACCTCACAACCAGGCAGACCAGTTTACCTTTATCAGCAGCATGGCTGAGTGATATCTTCCACCATTATGCAAAGGGAAGTGGGACCAGGACAGCTTGGTGTCAACATGCATCCTGTCTCCTTAGACCCTCATGATAAGCACAGAGAAATCTTCTTTGTGTCTACCCATGCAGCCATGTATTTACAGAGAGAAATCTCTGCCATGAATGTTGTTGACCAGCAGAAATCTGGACATGAATGAGTCATTTAAAAGGTTTTCAACAGGGCTTTCTCAGATTCTGAGTAAATATCTGCAAAACTGGTCATAACTGTCCTGCACCCGGTGACTAATGATATGATGTTTACATTTTAAGCAGATAAGGGAGTGTAGTTAAATACTTTAATTCTGTGGAACAAATACTATAACTTGAATAGTTTCGAAGAGTCTTTAGAAACGTTGGGAGTAGAAAAGAAAAGAAGAATAGCTTTGTAAATAGTAAATCAGGAACAACAAATTATCTGATTTAACACAGAAGCCAAGTATTTTCTTCTCTCTCAGCTTGAATTAAAATCATTTGGAGTATTGCAATAAATACCACGGCCTACAAGCATTCAGAACCTTCTAAATAAATGGCTATAAAGAGGATGGGGCAGATTAGGCTGTGAGCTATTTACAGTAATTCAGATGAATTACTTTTCAAAAATGGAAAAGCATTTTTTAATCTCCTCTTTGGTTAAATGGATTCTAAATCTTTTGATACTGGTCGCACGGAAGGCCGTGTGGATGGCGAGCACCAGACTGGCGTTTTGAAAGAAAACCTGTTGGGATGAGCACAACGCAGCACGGATCTAACCTTTTATATGAACCAAATGGGTTTAAGCTATTTTACAAAGGACAGGCTGGTAGAGAATGAGGGAAAAAATGATGTTTGTGTCTAATGTCTGGAAAGGAAATGGGTTTGGAAAAAGGACCTGATTGCTGCAGATACAACAATAGCCATCGGCCTTGTGTGCTGCAGTGTTACGTGTTAACCTCCACCGAGGCTGAGCACATCGGGCAGGTGCATCCTCAGCAAACACTGATGACATCAGAGGAAGTTCCTTTCCAGAGGGCTCGAAAGATTTGCCACTTTCCACTCGCATCCTGCAGGAAATGGCAAGCAAATGCCTGAAACCGTGTCTGCACATGAGGTTATCTGCTGTTCCCCCCGACCTTCTGCCGAAGAGAAAACCTTAAATGTGCACCAGTGACATCTTTCAGTGTGAATATATTTAAGTAATGGGAGAGCCCCGATCCTTACTGGCATGAACTATTTTATCAGTAAGGGTTTCTTTGCACATAACTTTTTATTTTTCTCTCCTAACTTCTCTTTTTTTTTTGTACCTAAAGGCCGGTTATGAGCTGCTGTCTGTGGATGGCGAGAGTCTGCAGGGAGTGACTCATCTGCATGCTGTGGATGTAATTCGCCGCGCCTTCAGCAACAAGGCCAAAAATCCAATGGTTTTTGTGGTCAAGGCCCCTAAGGTCCCTTCCACCCCCCACCCCTCCCAAAAGACCCGCTGAGTAAACTTTGTGCCTCGCAGGCCGACTGCTGGTTGGACACGAACAAGCAAACCTGCGAAAATCTGCTCCAGAAAAAGGAAATATGCGGCACAAAGCAGTTGTTATATGGATCCCTTTTGCTACAATGAAATGTAAGATGGAGCCTAAATGTTGCCGGTTTGTGAGTTTTATAACATTCTTAGCTTTTTTAGCAAACATTTGACCAAATGCATACATTGCACAAGAGCTTGACTGACGGTGATTAATGTGTTGTTTTTTCTAAAGGGTGTTTGATGACAAGATTATATGATTCATAAGCCTGTTCTTGGTTGAAAGTGTGCCACTGAATGGCAGCCTTGCTCTGACCTCTGAGCTCTATCTGACAGTGGAGCCAGCGGTCTGCACTTCACACTTCTCAGCCCAGCAGGACTGCCAGAGGGAGATTACCCCATTCCGTGTTATAAGATTTATAGATTTAAACTCAGATTAAACCGCCGTATTATGTCCAAACTCATAGTTTGGTTTTACAGGATGTCTCGGGGGATTATTACAAAATGCTGCTTAATATTTTTTAGCTGCATTTTTTTTTTTTTGGCAGAAGGACTCTGAAGCAATCCACCACTTTAGTGGTTTAATTACACCGTGCAGTGGATTGAGTTTATGCAGACATGCGGAGGAGTTGGAAAAACATGTCAGTGAGAAATGCGGGACACGGAGGCCGGTGGCACAGTTTAAATCAATGTAGGCTAGAAGAGATAAGGGCAGGAAGATGCAGAGTGCATAGTGCCTTACTTCTGTGAAAGCAGTGGGAGGAAACACTGATAGTGTTTCTCAGAAATGGCTCCAAGGTGAAATGTTTGAATCCCCGCATGCTATTAAAGTTTAAAGATGAAACCATGTATCTGTTTTTGACTTGTTAAAGTTAAGCGCTTTAGAATTTGTTATATTTCTGCATAAAAATGCCCCAAAGCATCACAAATTTTCACATCCTAAACGTTACCCCAGTGATAAAGGACGACTGATATATGTTAACCTTTAATTAGTGTCCAGAGCGGATTAAGTAGATCCTCAGTGATTTTTTTTTCACCATTCAGCAACAACCAAGTCTTAAGGTTCTCTTTCCTGAGATGGACAGGCCCTGAATTAAGCCCAATCTAAAATCCATGTCCCTAGCCTCCCCCAGAACATGTGAAAAACTTTCCCCTGAGGTGTGTGTTGATGAACTCATGGACTAGATGTTTGCAGTTGACCCTCGGTACAATTTTTGAGTTTGTCAGGTCAGTTTGGCAGCCCTCCCCTCCACCAGATCCAAATTAACACCAGATGACTGCTCCATCCATCTCTTCACCTGAGTGTCCGAGACATAAGACATAATCAATCATTGACCTTTAGCCCAAGGTGGCCTGATACCAAGTACACATCTGAACCCATAATGCTCATATATAAGGTTTGATATCTGTGAATAGCACGTATGCCCAACAACAGAACGCCACACGGGTTTGGATCCAGGAGGCCATTCCTCCTTATCACATCCATCCAGATAACTCACATGACCCACATGGGCCGTGAAGTGTTTTAGGAGAACCGTGAAATCCTTAACAGTGCTACAGTGTAAACCCGAACAAGTTGAAAATAGTCTAAATATTTGTCGTAACTGATTACGTCAAAGTTTTTGAGCTGCATAAATAAATTTAATGAGTTCCATTAAACTTAAAAGATATACCTTCAAGTAACTCAAATAATTTCACAAAGATTACAAGTAGTGAAATTTGACTAAGTTTGAAAAAATGTACTTTGACTTTACTCAAATGCATTCTTACTTTCATCTTAAAGTTTAAGCTCAAATTAGGTTTCAGTTGAACCAACCAAAACTCATAATTCTGCTACACATACATACATTTTATGTTAACTTCTCATGCATACAAAGGGAGAATATGCAAACTACACTGTTTCAAACCCCTCTTCAGCCCAAATCAGCAGTCCCCTGGCTCCAGCTCTGTCCGTGACTCAAATTAGCAACCTTCTTGCTGTGAAGCAGCAGTGATAACCACCACGTTACCTTGCAGCTGCCCTCTGACAGCATCTAAGATACATACAGGACGCAGGGCTCCGGTGTTTACTCAAACGGTTTTACTGACAGCCATGAACTCGGTAATATTGATCTACTTTAAATCAAAACGCATTACTCATTGAGATAACGTAATAGTTTAGAGTTCTTTTCACTAAAAACAGTTTTTGAGTTACCTGTCCTTAATAAGTTAGAGTTCGTTTTTACACTGTTTGGGTTTACAGTGGATGGACAGATAGACTGTGGCCTCATCAGTACTAATGAGAGGGTTGCAAAAAAAAACCTTACTGTGCTCCTGGTAACAATAAACAATAACATCAGGTCATGTTAAGGTGTGACAACTTGCTCTTTAATTAAAAACACAGTCATTTGTACAGGAAATGTACACATAAAAAATATACATGGACAACTACATACTTTATGAATGAATGAAAACACAAAGTAAGCAACATACAAAAAATGCTCGCAAATGAATGAAAAAAGAGACAAATGTGTTACGTCGCTTTGGTCTAGTCACAGTGGCTACATCTGAAATATATATTTTGTCCAAATAAAAGACAACGTCACTCTGTTATACTATTTAGTGCTTTACATATTTACACAGGAAACGGTTATGAGACTCTGAGTAACTCAGAAGAAATGGAAACAGATCTTTTCAGCAGGTGACTCAGTTCGACGAGCATCACCTGTGCTGTGTAACGTGTATCCGTGGTAACAGTCTACGTCTGGTTAAAGCGAACGTGGCTGAACAAACAGAACTCAGCCACCTCCCATGGCTGCACCAGAGGTATTTATACACAGTGCAGGGATTTTAATACACAACAATATGTGAAGAACCACAGTGAATGTGGCAATGCCATGCAACAAATAGGCCGACCAAATGCATTAATAAAATCCAACGGAACCTCAAAGAGGAGGAAACACAACACTTTCCTCGACTGCTCAGGTCTGACCCCGTCTTCATGAACAATAGAAAAATCATGCACTTATGAATGATTTGTGAGAAAAACCAACAATGACAGTATGAACTATGATATAATGATGCTGACAAATCAAGTGAAAGATCAATCAAAATGGAGAGACACAAAGCCAATAACGAACCCCTAAAAGCTCTCTCACTTTTATCACATGCCATTCACGAAGTTTGGTCGTTAGAAGGTCAAGTTTCCCACATAAAACATAAAACATGAACTTCTCATGCATTATAGTATCAGGTGCACTCTTTCTATACTGATGCCTCCATTTGTAACTGATCCATCAACTGGAATATTGGTATGTGATATACATTAAACCACACTTACACCAGTACTACAACAAAATATCCTCAGGTCCTCTAGATATATATATATATGTATATATATATATAAAAATATACAACATCTCCTCCATTATATAGATTCCCATGTAACTTATTCCTTGATATAGAATCTTTGTTAAAATAAAAGCTCTCAGCAGCCCTCTGCTTCTTTGCTCAGTGTTGTGCACAACCCTGCGTTTACTGTGAGAAAACGGAGCAGAGCCTGGAGCACATTCACCGCCGGAGCTCCCACCTCTGCACAGTCTCACCTCACCTGAGCCAGCTTCTTCTGGAACCTCATACAACAAAGACATGCAGACATGCCGCTCTCACCAGCTGAGGATTATAACACAGTCTAGCAAGGACTAGGAAGACTTTCAAAGTGTTATTTGGCTTGGAGTTGCCAGTAGCTACATAAAGGGCATCAATGGGAGTGACGGGGGAGAAAAGGAAACTCTGAACAAGCATGCCTTAAATCTCTGCGACATCACACCCAGACCGTACTGAAAATAAGCTTTATTTTTAGTTTTCTCATTCAGACTGTTGAGGAGTTATAAAACAGAGGCAGACAAAGACCTCAGCAGCATCCCGGTGATGTCTGCCTTGCTGCAAACTGCAAGGTTGAGCTAAATAAGAGCTTTGCTGCATCGTAGGGCCGAGCTGACACATCGATCGAGTGCCACAGCCGAGACTGTTAGTGGTCGAGAAAACATGAGCAGAGTTCAAATGAAGCGTTTCCTCTCAGGGTTTGGTTTCTGTGTCCGAGTGGTTTGGGAAATGACAGAATGGGAGGTCCACATGTAAGCAAACCAAGAGGCGGAATATAGAAAGGGCTTTGTTTAAGTTTGATGAATCGCTGCTGAAGAAGACGGTCGTATCCAGAACAAAAGAGGGAAAGACGTTTGTGCAACACAGAGCCGTGTTTCTCACAGTGAGCAGATTATTATTTATGCTGCATTCCTCTGAAGTGATGGGTCACCATACATTAAATTTCAAACACACTTTGCTGAAAATGCCTCATGAACAACTAAATCCTATCCTTCATCATTTAGAATAGAAAAAGTCAATATTGTGAGCTCCATAAAGTAAAACCAGCTAATGTTTACATTAACAGCTGGAGCTGGGCGCCAATGAGTTTTCTGAATGGATCTTTGTTAAATGGATGCTTGTTTTGATACGTGATTGTATGACTGCTGGTGGGAATTTGACATTGTTAAACGTTGGATGCAACTTAGAAACTTGTGACTTTGCTTTGGCGGGATTACGCTGCACGTTATGTTCCCATCGGTTTTTAATACCCTGATTTGAATGTGGTCTGATAAAGTACATTTGTTCACTGCTTGTGGTTCCACAGAACCAAAGCAGTCTTTGTGCTGGCTTTGTAGTGGTATAAAACTTATTAAAAGTGATGGAGGAGACACCTTGTAAAGTATATGTCTGCTAGCAGACAGTTGCATTTTGGGACATGTCCCTTTTGGCGTTGGCGTTTGGCGAGAGCTTCTTCCAGGCAATGCCATTTAAAGATAGTGCAGTATTTGGCCCAGGGGTCAACGTTTGATTTGCATCTTCAGGGGCTTTAGTGAGTTGTGTTTCCAAGATTCTTTGCACATATTACTTTGCGTTTGTTCAGATCTCGGTGGCAGTGATTTCCTCAAAGTGGATATCGTTGCTGCCGCTGCGGACCTCGTAGTCCTCCATGTCTCTGTTCTCCAGCTCCAGACTCAGCTCCCTCATCACCCGCTCCAGGTCACGGTTGCGACGGTACATCTGGATGTAGTTCTGCTGCAACTGCTTTTGGTAGCGGATTACCTGGGAAAAGAAAATACTATGTGAGTACACAGGTAGGCAGGATCAGAGATAAACCCGCCCTACTATGTGTGACACTGAATGAAATAACAAATAACAAACCTTTTCCTTCTCCTCGTGCCAAACCCGCCTCTCATCCTCAAACCGTGACAGCTGCTCTTCACTTGTCCTCCTTTCATACATGAGCTCAGCTTTCAGTCTGTCCACCTAAAAACAGTCATTGTTACATACAGTAAGAGCTACTTTTTGAACTGAATAACTTTCCGCACTTGTGCCGTTAATAAGAGTTCAGATCAACTTTCACCTGCTGTCTGAGTCCCAGCAGCGTTTCTGCGTTCTGCCTCTGAGCCTTGGCTTCGTCGCTCTCTCCTCCCCACACCAGAGGAGCATCGTCTCCGTCCCGGTACATGCAGGGACTGGGGCCGCCTCTCCGTGCCATGCTTCTGCCCTGTGGGAGCGAGAGGCTCATGCAGTGCCCCTTCATGCCAACATGTCCACTGTGACTGGACAGAGCGTCGCGGAGCCGGGAGGACTCCTCCTCTAAGCGGCTCACTTTCTCCCGCAGCAGCTCAGCTTCGCTCTTGCGCCGCTGGAGTTCATTCTCGCAAACCTCCAGCTCCAGCGATCGTGTCCGGAGGGCGGTCTGGGCCTCTTGGCTTCGAGCCTGGCTGGCCTGCAGCTCGGACCGCGCTTCTCTCAGCTGGGCCTTCAGGACCACGATGTCTCCCGCTTTCTGGCTGAGCTCAGACTGGATCTCTTTCAGCTGCTGCTTCAGGAGGGAGATCTCTCCTGACTTCTGGCATACCTGATGTATATCAGAGGGAGAGAGAGAGTGAGGTGGATAATGATGAACTCTTACGGGAAATAACAGACTGACATCTCAGAAAAACAAGTTCTCTCCAGTTTAATTTCAGCCATCAGGTCTCATCTTTCTTTTAACACCATTTTATACTTTTATTAGTGGTTACACAGCGGAAATAGAAGAAAATATCAGACATGCAGCAAACGCAGAGACATTGCTTTCCAGTATTTGAACCTTTTATTGTCACACTGCTGCTGGTCTAACTTCTTTATAGTGTCTGACTTGAACCCACCTCCCACTTTGTCTCCTCCAGACGTGGGCCCAGCTGAGTCTGCTCCCTCTGGATGGTGGCACACCTCTTTTCCAGTGTTTCTCTGTCCTGCAGCAGAGAGGAAAAGTCCTCCTGCAGCTTCTTCTTCTCTTGTTGAAGCTGGAATACCTAACAACACATCAAGATCCATTTTATTTTAAATCCTATGCACACTAAGTCAGAAGTGTCAGTAAAAAATAAGACATAATAATATTAATAATAATGTAAATGAATAAAAACTGGGACAAAACAATCATGCAGCTATGCAGCAAAGTAGAGGTTTTGTGCTTAATTGTACTGATAAAAAATAGGATATTTGTTTTATAAAAAGATTGCTATTTCAGGAAACATTTCTCATGCAGATTAGTGGAGTTTGGGGAAAATAATGCTTTCATGGGTCATTTCTTTCATTTTCAGCACATGATTTAGCAGGAGCTTTCTGAGTGGTTGGCTAACCTGTAACTGCAGCACCTGCTGTGCTCTCTGAGCCTTCTGGGAGGCCTGCTTCATCTTCGAAGAACAGTTCTGTCTCAGCTCCTCCATCTCTCGTTCACAACGACGTTGCTTCTCCTCGTACACCTTACGCAGCAGAAGACAGGAGTCAGAGATCAGACATCCATTTTATTAAAATAAAAGTTTGAGATCACATCAAGTTATTTGGAATCTGGGAGGAGGTTTTGTCTGCGCTCAGGTGCCACTCTATCTCACCTGGCAGATGGCAGCTTCATTCTCATCCAGATTCTCCCGAAGCTGCTGGAGCTCCAGGTCTCGTTCCCTCAGCTTCTCCTCCAGCTCCCTCACCACCGCCTCGTATCCCTCCACAGGTGGCGGCGAGTGGCCGCAGGAACCGCTGTCAGACAGGGGCTGCCCGCGCCCGCTTAGCGACCCCGAGCCTGTGCTCTTACTGGACGACGAGCGCCCGCTGTCTGAGTTAGTGTGACCGTGGCCCCCGTTGCTGCCGGAGGTGTTGCGGCCCAGCCCCGTCACGGGCTCCACCTGCCCTCCAGAGCCGGACCCCGAGCTGGACCCCTCACTCGGGGCCAAGCTGTAGCCGGTGCTGCTGTGAGTTGGGAGGCTGGAGAGGGAGTTCCTCCCTGAATCGGACATGGAGCAGGACTGGCTGGTGCGAGCGTTGCGACCTCCACTGAAGGAGTTACGCTTCCCCTCAGAGCTCAGACTGCAGCTTCCACCATTACCGTTCGTATTGTTGGCATTAGCGGCTCCTCCGAGGGGCAATAGGAGGTTGAGACTGGCCTGGCTCTCAGACAAGCTGTTGCCTCCGGGTCTTGGTGACAGGTACTGCACAGAGTGGCGGTTCTTGGGAACGACAGGTTTGAACGCTGTAGGACGGATCAACACTTTCTCCATGTTCTGAAAATACAACATAAACTATTGTCAGTGGGTGGGAATGTTATTCTGAGGCTCAAAAAAACCATTAAAAAGGCCTAATTGATATGCCTGCTGGTCACTGCGCCAGGCTTTGATCTGTTTGATGTGATTCGAGCGTTATTTCAAAGCCAAACTCATGCTGTATAAGATAGAGAGAAAAGTCAGAGAGAGGGAGAAAATGAATAAAGAGAGGACAGAGAAAATCTGATTAAAGGGCAGAAAACAAAGCAGACAGAGGAGGAAGAGGAAGAGCTGCGACAGACAGGAAGGGTAAAAGCTTCTACTTGTAAGCATTTTGTTAATGATCTTCCTCAGGGTTTCAATAAATACGTCACTGAATGTAAGTCAGCTCTGACACTGATCATGATGTGTCTGCAAGGTGAGTCGCTGTCAAATGATCCATCTGAGCCTGTCAGGCGAGTGATGAAGCGGCTCTCTGCATCGATGGAAATAAGTAACCAATTAGACAGCCGAGCTAACCTGCTTTAAACAAGAAAGTGGACATCGGCAGCAGAGACATACAGAGTTATTTCCAAGGAGGGAAGATTAAAAAAGCTCTAACTAAGATGGTAAATGCCCCACCATGTAATCTTGACTTGTAACTGAAAATGAAATTATCTTATAAATATGACAGAGGTCACTGGCAACTCGGACAGCAAAGTTTTCTTCTAATTTCAATCTATGTTAATATCATGTAAACACTGCTCGACTCTATAAGTTCATTTTATAGATTTAAGGTTTTCAAAATAACCTTTAGCCTTTTAAAAAGCTTGATCATTGACTGAAATTTGCACTGTGGACTGTAATGTAGTTGAAAACTGGATATAAGTTGCAAGAGTTGCAAAGTTTAAGAGTTGTTAAGCTCTATCATTAACAAACCAAGCCACGGAAACAAAAAAACAAAGGAAATTTCTAAAGACCTCAGAAAAACAGTGTGGACTCGACCAAACCGCAGTCTGACGGGTGTGTGCAAAGGCAGGAAATGAAAGACCACTTTCCCCTCAAGTGGTCAACCAGCAAAGATGGCTTAGAGAGGAGGCTGTGTAACGTAATGTAACGTAACTCCACCCTGTCTGTGACACATGGGGGTGGTTGTATCATGGTTTTAGGTGTGTTATGTTTAACTGCACGCATGGTCATTTAAGTCGGGATTTTTTTATGTGAAAATCTTAAGTTTTACATCATATTTATGCTGAAAATTTCAAAAACTCCACAAACGTCTTGCAGCTGGATTTTTATGCATCTGTACTTTAGATTGTTTATAGGTCAACAAGCTTTTCCCAAACATACAAATATATACCTTCAATTATTCTTATTTATCTTTGTGTTTCCGCTCTCCTGCCCTCACCTTTTCCAGCTGTCCGGATACTGGGACGAGTTTGGGAGGAGGTCCACCAATGTTGCTGTTCAAAGTCCTGTTGTCCCTTTGCTCCTCCGAGTCACTGCAGGGACTTGCAGCTGTGAGCACCAGGTTGTCGTTCCAGTCTCCAACCACAACCTCATCATTCACATACCCATAGTTCCCATTAGTACCACTGCCCACCGCTGCAGTAACCGCTCCACTCCCGCCCGACCCCGCAGAGTTTCCAGGCCGTGGTTGCTTCTTGGTGGGCAGCGGTGGAGGAAGAAGTTGGGTCTGAGTTTGGTTGTTGATGACCAGCAGTTGTTCCAAGGAGCTTCCACTGCGAATGGTATTATCCTGCAGCCGGAAGCAGCTAGTGGCCGGCGTGGAGCGCCGTGGCTTGGTGCTGAACTCACTGGCTGCCCTGCAGTGCCTCTCCTGGTACGTCCGGCCCGATATAAGACTGCTGACGGAACCCATGGTTGTGTCAGAGCTGCAGGGCCCACAGGGGCCAGAGCAGGCAGCTGACGGGGAGTGGGACGATATCGGCCGGCACTGCTGGACGTCGAGACCTGGGTTGGGGTGGTCACTCACAGGTAGGGCCTGAACCAAAGCCATGGTAGCCTGACGGCGTCAGAGGCACCACACACTGCAGAAAAAGAGAAAAACATTTTAAAATCCAAACTTTGAACAAGAGATAAAACTATCACACATGTTCTATAAGAAGACTGCATCTATGCATAAATATTCCCTAATCTCCACCAATTTGATGGCTTATTAACTTTGAAAATTCAAAGCGGGTCTTAAACAGCTCATGTTTTTACAAGACGGGCTGTACATATCTAATAGCATCATTACTCAATGGCAAAGTTAAGTTAGAGCCAAGAGGAGGGAAAAATAACCCACACTGATCTGGAAACATCCAAGGACAGCAATGAACTATGGGCATCACATCTGCAGATGCTCTGCGATTCTCATTTGAAACTGTGAGCTGTCGTTAAGTTTTACCTCTGAGGGGCTTTGAATTCAATTTCCTTTGCTGTCTCACAGTCACAATGTGCACACCTATCAAAACAGCTTTGAAGAAACAAACAATAGCCTGAATGCGGGGCTATTTTTAGGAGCAGAAACATGAACAGACGTTACTAACACAATAAGTGGCAGCAGATTAAGTCCTCCATTTGCA